>DWJN01006616.1:0-10552 GCA_018248895.1 Carystus phorcus | reverse complement strand
TGTTTGTTTTAACTTTATTTTATAATATACAAAAGTTTAGCTTTTTTATTTATCTATTGAAGCAGTACGAAGTCTGCTGGGTCAGCTAGTATTATTATATAATTTCAGAATAAGTCAGGTTACTAGTCTAGCCAACAAACGATTCCTTTTTAATATCGTTGCAATTAAATATTATTATGTTTTGCCGACAACTCTTGAAATATTAAATCGTTGTCTAGGAGAGAAATGGTTTGCGTAAAATTTAAATTTGATATGATACACGAATTATATTTAGAACTACATGTAAAACAAAAATTTCCTTTAAAAACTATTCAGCTGTTTGTTTGCGATGATCTCGTTAGTCTACATACGAACGAACAAACGATTCAATCACCAGATTAAACACTTGGGGTTTAAAGAAAACGAAGGTGTAAAGAGCTCAATACATTATTCAGTAAAAGGCAACTTCCTCTGTAAATGGTGCACTCTCATTGAAAATATCATGAAATGTTTGTTCCGTGTTGAAGTTTATTAATAGTCTTAATGACTATAGCGGATATAGCCATTAATAAGCAGCTATTGCTTCCTGCATCGTCAGGAACAAATTATTATCTTTCACGTATATAGACAGCGATGAGTTATGATTTTGTTGGCATATTGCGGCATTTTTTCTAATTGACATTTGTGGTATCAGTTCCAGGTGTCTGAGGAGTGTATGGGGCAGGATGCGGGTCTTGCTGTGCGTGCTGTTACTAGCCGCCTTGGCGTCAGCAGAGGATAGCCAGGACAGGTAAATATGCATCCAATACATTTTCTTTCACAACAATACACACAGTTTTAAAAATATGTAGCATATTTGTTCATCTAGTAAACAAGTGGAACATTCACATTATGATGAAAAATTCCAGTGGCTTGGACAACTGAAAGAAATAAAACTTAATATGAAGCCGTATAAATTTAATTGTTTTAAAATGTATGCATACATTAAAAACATATTTTTTATCAAGGTGTCTCTTCTTATAACTAAAGACGCTTAGAACATGCTTCTGAAGTGCAGATTAGTGGAGAAGTTATTTAGCCCACAGAATTTTCAGTTGTTATGCCGACCGAAGGTCTTCGAGTTGGCTCAAGAACTGTTATCTACCATAACAACCAAAGTCAACGCCTTATAATACCTTCCTAAATTTTGGAGGCGGTCACTTTAATTTTACCATTAGCGTATCCATTGATGCCATTACTGACTTGATGTACCATCTTCCAGATTGATTCAGCGAAATTGTAACAGCAAAATATACACGTGCTATTTGCTTTTGTTGAATAAAAAAATAAATTTACGCTAACTGACGGTAACGAAGTTTATAGTGATATCTATTTTAATAATCTAAATAAAAATAAAATAATCTAATTTAATGTTTGATAAATAATTAGATTTATTAGAATCTTAAATACATTTTTAATATTAAGTGAATCTAGAATGTAAATTAATCTGAATATTCGTTTACATTTCAGGCGTTCCAAACTACCGTTCATCGCCGATGCTGTTGGAAATACTTTGCCACCGCCATCTAATGTTCCAGCTACTGTAGGGAGTCCAGTAAATCTTTTAACCCCTGATAGATATGAATTCTATACCTTTGATGAATCTGGCGAACTTGTTAAGAGATTGATGACACTTGAAGAAATTCAGGCGATTGTTGCAGCAGGCGAAGAAACTGAAAGTCTAGTCACATTTGCTAATGAAAATCAACCAACAATTGCTTTTAATTTCAGTCAACCCTCTTATACAAAGGTTCATAGTGTTGTCAGTAATGTTCAAAATGTGCTCAAAGCCCAAATGGAAGCACATCGAAATAAACCTCCAACACAACCACCTCTGGATACTCCTGATGTTTCCGATTCTTGGAGTTTAATTTTACCATCCATATTTGGTAACACAGGGGTTGATATAGTACCAGATAAAACTTCTAGTTCCTTTATAACACCAGAAACTGACACTTTAGAATTAGATACATCTAACTTTGAAGATGCAAATTCTCTCGGTAAAGAAGGTGTCCATACAATTCCAACCAGTTCAACAACAAATGCCTTTGATAAAATAAATGTTGCTTATAATATATCTGAAAAGACAAAAGTTCCATCTACAAGTATTTCTACAGAAAAACAAACTACTGTTCCTATTTCTTCCACAACTACATCAACTATAAGAACAACGACAATAGCGAAAAGACGTGTTCCAACCACCACATCAACAATCACCACAAGTAAGGCGAGAACAACAACTACAGTAAGAACTCCGACAGCATCCGTAACTACAGTGAGAAACAAACCAATTGTAACTACAAATAGACCGCTTCGTACTACACCTACAAATCACAGAAGAACAACAGTGACGACCACTACCCTAGCACCATCATCTGAAAAATCAAGTTCATCAATAGTCACTACAAGAAGACCTATTCCCACTAAATCCAATATCGTAGATGATAGTAGTGAAGTACCTAATATAGTTCCACCAAGTTTTGGTGCCGTTTTAGATTCAAGGAAACCGCCACAACACGAAAAAATAACCAATTTTAGTCCGACTTCTACAACTACTTACATTACCGACAAAACTACAAGAAGGCCATTAATAACAACTAAATCTACTCCTGTAACTAGTACAGTGAAAAAACGCGTTACATTACCTTCAAGTACGACTTCGCAACCCAAAGTACACTTTTCTACAAGCAAACCATATTCAAGTACTGATTCTTATTATAGTTCTGTTATTTATGAACACGAATATGAAAAAAATAATTCTACTACTATAACAACACAATCAGTATCACCTTCAACTACAATTTCATCAACAGAATTCATTAATGTTAATAATCAACAAAATTATCAAAATGTCACAGAACACCATGACAACAACAATGAACCAGTTAAAAACGAGAATGTAACGGACACCGACAAAGATAACGAGCAAATTTTACCTCTCTTTGACGTAGCTCAAAGTATAAGTCAAATTGCTTCCGACTTAGGTGGAAACTATGCCCCTTTAACAGCATCTACCAATTTATTAGATAATTCTAAACCAAGCAACATGGAAGCTGAAAGTAAAGAAAACATAGAAATTGAAATACCTACGGATAATGACAATGAACAGAAAAATACATATAACCAAAGCACTTCAGAAAATTTCATTAAAATATCTACGCTTGACCCAAATAAAAAGGTTGATAACAAGTCAGTTATAAGTGCTACAACAAAAGAGCCGCTTAAAGAAAAAGAAGTTATTTCAATACCCGTGACTGCATCAAATGTAATCTCCACATCCACGCCAATTGATCCAATTTTGTCTGAATCCATGGAGGATCTAATGTCGCAAGTTGTACATTCAGCTCCAGAAACTATAATAAGTGAAAACATTTCTGTCACAACAAAACATGAGAACTCGGATACCAATATTAATAATAATATTTATAAAATGGAAACTACATTGGGAACGACAATTAAGTATGACTCAAATCATTCAGAAATGAACGCGAATTTAAATGAAAAATATCAAGACAATTTACTACTTAAAGAAACAAATAATACCGCCGTATCTGAAAAAGACTCAACGCAAGACTCAATTATTACTCAAAACAAACGTGAAGATGTTGACATAAAAAATGAAAACAAAATGGCCGATGCATATAATGATTCTAGTAAACAAGACACAGCACTTTTTGAAACATTAACAACTCGCAAGCCTGATATATTAGCTGCTAAGAACAAAAGTGACATAAGTGCAACCTCTACAAAAAACTATAAAGTAGAATCCATTACATCTACCGAATCACTGCCTAAAATAGAGTCAACTACAATAATAGGGTCTACCATTCGTCAACAAACCGGTAATAATCATTTATTTGTAGATAAAAATCAATGGCTATCATCATCAGACAAAAACAGTTTGGCGGATAAAAATCAAAAAGTAAAAGAACCATTTACATATCCAAAAGTAGACGAATTTAAGAAGAAGATTCAGAAAGTTAACATCGATGATAAGGAACTTGCTAATGAAAGAAATAATTCATGGAAACTAATATCGACGGTGTCACCACCCAAATCTAATGATGTAAGTAAGGATAGACACAAAAATGATGGCTTAAATGCTCCTGAAATTAACGAGGACAAAAACATAATTCTTGACTTTTCAAAGGAAAATCAAGGACTAGAAGTTACTACTAAAGACTTGGGGGAGGATATAGCACAATTTGCAGAACTATGTAATGAGTTAGCTTTCCAGTATTGGATCGATATTGTTAAAGATATCGACAAAAAACGGAGCTTTATTTTATCGCCGTACTCTATTACATCGATGTTAGCTATGATGTTTATGGGCGCTAGAGGGTCTACCTCTGGTGAAATGAATGAAATACTTAAACTTGATGATATGGTAACATTTAATCCTCATTTTACACTTAAGAACATTTCTGATTCAATAGAAACAAGCTCAGGTTCTGGCGTAGCAATTTCAGCTTTCATTAGAGAATTGTATAGTGACCGAAGTAAGGGCAAAATCTTAACGTTCTACAAAGAACGAGCTCAACAATTTTACAATGGACATGTCGAAGAAGTTAATTTTAAACTGATCAGCGATATTGTAAGAAGAAGAACCAATTTATTAGTAAAAAGATATACTTGGGGAAAAATTATTGAGTATATGAAAACCAATAATGTAGTAATGAATCCACCTCTAGCAGCGTTTTCAGCGAATATTTTCCAGGTATTATTATATTACGTTACTTTCTACTACTACGTAAAATATTTATTTAAAATTGCATTGTGTCATTGTGTGCTTAGTACAACTAACAACATTAATTATTTTTTAGAAACTTTAACTAAGCCAGACTGATTCATGAAGGAGTTTGTTTTCTCGTTACCAATTGTTGTTTTATTTGTCTATCTACCAAAGGTACAAGGGGCTCAGTTAAGAGGTTAATAATTAAAAGTTAAAATCATTTTTGACAAACTATTACAATAAATAAGTATATGTCCAATTTCTTAAACGGTAAAATGGAATACATGAAATTTATTAGTTATAAAATAATAAGAAATAGCCTTAAAAATATTGCGCTTTTAATTGCTAATTACAAAATAATTTTCATTTACAGACTGATTGTTCGAGTTCATCTGTGGAAGGAAGAGATGGCGAAATGTACTTCGTCGTATCTCCCAATGTCCGTCAACGTCGGTTGGTGCCTGTTCCTGCCGTAGTATATAGAAGCAATTTCCTGGCCGGTTACGATCCCGTTTTAGATGCTACAGCAGCTGCTTTAGGCAATACAAATTCAATAATTAGCACACTGTTCCTAATGCCCGGTCAACAAGGCAATGTCGTTCATGCTGAAGATTTGGAAGCTCTTGAGAAACGATTATTAGACTCTAATCCAGCTACCCCCACTTGGAATCGGTTGCTACGCACACTACTGCCCCGAGTTGGTTTGGAACTTCAAATACCAAGATTTTCGCATAAATCTACATTCAATGTATCTTCAACCTTGAGAAGGATGGGCTTGAAAGATCTGTTTGATCACGACCATGCTGATCTGGCTGGGCTCAATGGCCCATCCAAGGATTTGTTTTTATCTGATATGATTCAGACTACTACGTTTGTCACCTGCGGTGAAGGCATAGTTTCGGAACAACATCATATAGAAGAGTACCCAGAAAGCATAGAATCAATTCAAAAACGTCGAACTGTGCGTTGGGTGACCGGTTGGGACGAGCCACGTGATTACCAAAGGGCGTTCCATGATCCTCATGATGTTGGTGATGCAATGAATTTGCCTTTACACCTTCGTCCAAGACAGGCGCGATTGCCATCGAGAAATGCGCAACCAGCACGGTTAAAGTTCGACAGACCATTCTTGTTCTTTGTGAGACACAATCCATCTGGCATGATACTGTATGTCGGCCGGTACAACCCAAGGCTTTTGCCGTGAAGATATTAGAAAAGACTGTTAGACTAGTTTAGTTAATTATATTCCTAAAAGGAAAGTGATAAGGTATACTGACGCGTGTGATATATGAAAGTGGTTACAAAAGAGCATTTACGTGACAGTATTACTTCTTAGTGTGTTTGGTATGTAGGTAGTACAGCTGATACAGATATAGACATGCGTACAGCGCTGCGTACCTCTATACTAATTTTAACTTGTGTAATTATAAGGAATGTTAAGGATTTAATGTTGAATGTCTGCGTAAACTGTATTGTAGCGTTATAGTGTGTATGAAACATACATTTCGTCTCATTGTCATAATGTCGTTAATATAGTTTAAATTTTAGAATAAATTTAGTGATTTCATTTCTCTGTTTTTTTACTAATTGATGTAATATTCTTTACATTCTTCATAAAACAATTTTACTTCATCGCATTCTTCTGAAGGAATCATCTTTGGACAACTCTGTTGAAAAAAAATGTTTAAAGTGTTAAAAATTATTATTCGTATTCTAGAAAAATAGCTTTTATCTTTTGCTATTAACAGAAAACATGATCTTTGCATAGGTGAAAATAGCCTGTCTTTGCATATTAACAGTAAAGCATTTAGGCATTAATAACATCTCATACGAATTAGCAATAATGATAAAAACGATATCGTAAACTTCACTGAACAAACTTACCACATTAATGAAATTTCTGATACAACTTTGGAAATATAAAAATTCACAGGGCTTCAAAGGCATAAACAGCCTATAAAGCTGTTTGCAATGTAACTTCGCCTTGAGCATTACGTGAGAGAATTCATTATTGAGATTCACCCATTTATCTAGATGTGTAAAATATTTGTCCTCATCGAGTTTTCCGTCAGTATTCAATAAACTATACTTTTCTAGCATGCATTGCCAATGTTCGCACTGCAATAAAGTTTTAAATACGTAGTAACAATGTTTGTTAGTTGTTATAATAACAATAAACGAATTTTACTCTCCCACACATTTGTATAACACTTCAGAGGTTCCTCCTCTTGTGAAATTCTCTCATGAATATATTTCATTGGAATAATTAAATATTAGTAATAATATACTAACTATAATATTATTCATCCTATCTTCACCTGGACTCTCCCTCTTATATATACATTCACTAAAATCCAAGTGTAAAAATTAATTCGAAATTTGAAAGAACTTAAAAAGGCTAACAGAGAAGTATTGAGATTCTGCTTTTAATTAATTATGGATTTTTCTTATACCTACGGGGTCATTGGCTTCCCTCCGAAGTCCTGTCACATTGGCATTATTATTGATAAACATAACAACAAACTTTGCACCGCACATCCGAGCTATTTCCCTCTTGAAGAATGGTGGAAATATACAACACTGTCTATCCTGAAAGTTTTAAGTTAAGTCAATTATATTAAAAGTAGTTAATTAAAATATGCAATACAAACGATTGTTATATAAGTTTTAAATTATAGTTACAATCATTACAAAACCTAATAACTGAATCGAGTTTCGTGGTAAATAGTAAAAAAGGTAAATTTGGTTATGTACGCCTAAGATCTAAATACAGTTGAGCAGATTAATAACAACGAGGATAGATAAAAAAGGTAAAATTATATCTTCAGTTTTTTTTTTTATATTAAGTAAGATATTTTTTTTATTGATATAGTTCGAAGATGGTTAGATTATTACAATTATATAATTATAAAGTCCGTGATTATTCAAAATTATTACATTTAGGTAGATGCTTGAAACTTTAATTCTTTGATAAATGTAGGAAAATGCTAGAAAAATATATTTATTACATGAACATGCATATCAAATGAATGCTTTTAATCTTTACTTACAAAAAGCTCTGTCGTACCATAACATCTTTCTGGTTTAGGTTTCATTTCAAATTGACATTTCACCTACAAGAACAAGTTAGAACTTTAATAGGAAAAACGTTAACTGCTTGCATATTAATAAATCTTCAAAGTATAATTAACTCACATAAAATGTTAACAATAGTAACATAAATATCTTCTTCATTTTCAAACACTATTACGTTAAACTGCTTAGTAACGTAGTCCACCGAACTCCCGAGTATAAATGAAATAAAACTACATGTTTTAGCTCAAAAGTAGTTGTAATTTGAACATTTTGTTTATAAAATATTACCACGAAATTGAAGTTGTTTAATACGAACGTCCGTATTTGTACCGTATAGATTTGCTGCACGATTTATGGAGAAAATTAAGTAAGTAATTATAGAATATATCAATGAGAAATTAAAAATAGATAATTTTCTCTAACACTTTTTCTTCTTATAGAGTTTTAGGAGCAGGTGCTTTACAGGATTCTATGTGATCTTTTAACTTCTTGCAATTTTCATTATCTTCCCATATAGGACATTCCTGAAAAACAAATTATATATAGAATAAAATACAGGGGTATGTGTGATTACACAATTATATTTCTACATGCGATATATTTTAGCGCTAAAGTATTTTGAGGTGCTAAAATTTGTTAAAATACATATATCCAAAAATATGAAACCGAATTCTAATGATTAATAATAATAACTCTGATAGTCGTACCATTTGAGCAGAAAGATCTATTATTAATAATAAGAAGAATACTGAATTATTGTCTACAACTATCCTTAATTTCAATAAAGTTGATACAATTAAATCCTTTAAATTCATAAAAAATAATCTTCAATATGAACTAGGAATTACTGTTAAGACTTTTTTTAATGTAAATAGCTCACAAACAAACAGCTGAGCCCTCAGGTAATGATTTATTGTTATCAATACTAAAGCCATCAATAATAAGTTGTTGGTCAAGAAGAAAAAAAAAGAAGAGAAGAAAGGTGAGACATATCAAATGGAATTTCTTTGAGCAATGTTAATAAACTTACAACAAACATCGTAGATCCAATACAGAAGACCATTTTGTCCGCTGCACAAATTTGAGGTGGACCGGGTAGGTCACCCAAACATCTGCTCTTAGCGGATTCTACAGTGGACTTGAAGTCTGGATTCTTATCGGCCCATTTGTCCAAGAAACTACTAACAGCATCGTAGTCTATATCATCGTCTTTGAACAATTTATATTTTTCCAATATGCACTTTTGTTTGGAGCACTGCAATGATATAAAAATATATGTAGATTGGTGGAGCAATTTATGGATGAATGTATGGAATATTTACACTATCATCACTTCCACACTGATTAACAGGGTTCTATAACAGCTAATGTTAATTATACCTAACAATGAAATATGCCATAAACGAGAGTTGAGTTGAACTTTTCAGAATGTTGAACCTTGTGATATTAAAGCATTGGAAATTCCGGTAGAATTCTCAACATGTCATAAGAATTCGAAATACGAAAGTCATACCATTTTTACTCGACTACAAAAAAATTAAGAGGTTCTCAATTTGGCTGAATTTTTTTAAGTATGTTACGTTATGTAATGTTGGTGCTTGTCATGTGGTTTCATTTAAATTTGAGCGACATCTGACGAGTAGTTTTTGAGTTATCACTAATATTGCGCATTTCCTTGATGCATATGACTTAAAATTTCACTATTTATTGTGTCATATTTAATTGAAGTCGGCTTTCTCTTTTGTCTGTAAAAGGATTAATAGTTATAATCTTCAAATACTACAAGTGTAATTATGAATTCGTAAATAATGTATTTTACGATTTCTACGTTAGAGGTTCAAAAACAGTTAATATGGGACCTGGGAAATAATGCTTAGTTACAGCAAATACATACATCAGGCGGGCCACGGAAACTGCCCTCTTGAGGTTGGTCTTCTAGCTTTGGGATTCCACATGCTTCTAGATCTTCATCCGCAAACATCGACGGTATCTTGCAACATTGTTGAGGTTTCTCCTGGTAAAATTAAATGTTGTCATGTATACATTGCCATCACCGTTTGTTTGATCAGATAATAATACTGAATTCTGAAACGCAAAATACTCTTAGCAGCAATGAAACTTTTGTATAGGAGCCAAAAATATATATGCAACATCTAATCAAAATGAATGAATTGATTTTGAACCTGTCTCAAAATTTAGCCTATAGTTTATTAGTGGCCTACACCTGCCTTTTAGAGCAATAGCAATGTTCGATAATATGTTAAAGTAGAAAATTGTGTAAATTGCAGCCGACCCGTGAAAATTATTCTTACAGCGGCCAATGCAATGCTAAATGGTTATTAGTCATCCCAAATTGATTGACCCATACACATGAAGATATCCTTTAATCTAATAAAATAATACTTAAAAACTAGCTTTTAAAATGTGCCTCTCACATTTAAAAGAAAACAATAAAGAACGATTCTAATCCATTTACCCTCTAGGGACTTAGTAATAATTTACTGTAGTAACAAATAAAACACTTTACTTTTAAGAATCATTGTAAATCAGGCGTCGCAATTTTTTTATATTTACCATCTATCAAAATAATTGAATTCTATACTTCGACTCATTTGTATGTTCATGTAGACAAGTCTTATTAAGAGTAAACTCAAATCAAATCAAATCGTTTATTGTGGACAGTAGGTAGAGAAATAGATGTTAAACAGGATTATTATTATCGCTATG
>DWJN01006615.1:0-10552 GCA_018248895.1 Carystus phorcus | reverse complement strand
CCCTTGTACCCCCGAGGCCCAATAGAGAAACGAACCCATACTCGTCAGATGTCGATCGACAACCTTATTTTTTTCTGAACGCTCAAAGGGACGCGTTTGCAGCGAAATGATTAAAGCGCTCACGCGAAACAAAGTTATTTAGCGTCATCGCAGTATCTAATATATACATAGATATTACGATTTTTTAGTAATAATTATATGCATCAACAAAGTTAACAGTCAAATGATATGCGCACACAAGTATTAACAAACAAAGGCAAGTGTTACTTCAATTACAGATGCAAATTAATATCAAGTAGTCTAAGATCACGATGATAATGTAGCTTAGATATAATTAAAAAAATATTTATGTTAATTTAACGTTTATGTAGGGTCGTATTGAGTAATTATAACTGGATTTTCCAATTAAAAATGGAATGAAATTTACTTATAACTGGATACGTTTTAAATTTTAACTACATTTACTTTTATACGTTATCGACTATTACAACAGTAAAATAATTTTAAGTACCCTAGAGATCTCATTACGATCATTTGTTTTGTACACAAATATCGGCTGTATATTTATAAATATTATTTTTACGTTATATTTTCAAAAGCGATTCTTTGAGTTCTATTGCATTAAGTTATTATATATCATAGGTTTCATGTTTTGTAAAAGGTACAAGAAATAAAATAAGTAACATTGATTTATGAGTAAACAAGTATCTTTTCTGATTATATGTGCATATATAAAATGTCCGTAGAAAATACAACTCAGTTTTACAGCTGTAGCAAGCTGAACATAAAGTTATGTATGTCTGTAACCTTCAACTAACAAGATAACGCATTATGATAAAATGATAACGAGCCATCGCATAATGTGATTTTTGGTAAATAATCTAGATAAAGTTAACGCTAACGATGTTATTTCAGAACCAAATTAACAACATACGTACTCAATATACAAATATTTGATTATAAAACTGAGTCATAATAACACTACTGTTTCTGAGATGTAAAATGCTGTGTTGAATTCAAGCTAAGCTCCCGTTTGTGTAATTAGTATCTTCAACCTTTCCAGAACTTTCGAGAACTTTGGGAATAAAGTTAACCTCCCGTGCTTAGGATGTAAAAAAATACTAAGTATTTTCTATAACAAAACCTGTCAAAATTTTGAATGGCCTGAATTGCACGATTTATTATATAACACTTGCTGACCCAGCGAACGTTGTATTCCCATAAAAAATTAAGGGGTGGACCACCTTTAACACTTAGGGGTATGAAAGATAGATGTTGACCGATTCTCAGACCCAATATGCATACAAAATTTGATGAAATCGGTCAAGCCGTTTCGGAGGAGTACGGTAACTAACATTGTGACATGGAAATTTTATATTTATAAGATTAGTGGTATACCTAGACAAAGAGGTCCTTTAGCTATAGGTTGGAATAACAAACAGAATAAAACAGGTAGGTACATTATATATTTTTTTAATGCCGTATGCATTCAAACGAGCAGACGGGTCACCTGATGGTAAGTGATCATGGGCATTAGGTAACACCAGGGATGTCAATAACGCGTTGCCGGCCACGAAGGAAGCGATGGACCCTATAAAGTCTATACCTAATTGGTACCGTATCTCATGCTTTATCCTCTTAAATCAGCGTTGTGTGTACTTGTACCAGTCAAGCGCCTTGCATTGCACCATCTCTATTATAAAAATAATTGTGGAATAGTTACCAACGGTTTCTGAAAAGCTTATCAAAATATTGTTGAACTTGCATAGCATGTTAACTTAAAAGCTCTATCAAATCAGTTGAGTTTCTGAAACGTCGATTGGAAAATAATTAGAAAACCAAGATCACATTTGACAAAGATTCAGAGTATCGGCAGCTGTGTTAACTGATCAATTATTGAAATCAAATAATACAATCGACGTTTGACAATCGATTTGACAGTTTATTTGTTAGTTTTTAGTTGATGAACCTCTCAGAAACCTGCGGTTATAAGAGTACAACCAAGATCGGAAGTCGATAATAAAATTTTAGTAACCCTGTGTAGCGACACAGGTCACGTTTGCGCTACCGGTTTATCGCGAATACGATCAATGAAGTTATTTTGGGAGCGCGAATGTTACTGAATTTTTATTTTTTTATATTTTACCTATCTCTACCTGGCGTGCTTTGCTACGCATATAAAAATCAAATTTAAAAAACGTCAGCATTTATATCGATCGATCAGATTCAAATCATTTATTTTAAGTAGGTATATATAAATACACTTAACGTTAAATATTTTGCATCTACCACCGTTTCGGAAGTGCCTTATAAAGTGCAGAAGAAACGGCGAAACAAACTCCTCATCTTTTAAACAACACATCAACAAAAAATCTACATTTTCAAGTGTAACTCATCACTCGTCCTATCCGTAAATTTGATATAATTATGAAAACAATTGAAGGTATTGTTTAATTCTACCTTTATAAATATACCATGATATACCTATTCCAGTCCATTGACATATTTACTGCAAGAAATATAACGCTTTTTATATTTAACTTTATATTATAATTATATACCTATTCCAGTAATATTTATGAATATTTAGATATAGCTGTAAGTGTAAAATCAGTCTCTAACTATAGCAATGCTCTATCAGAGTTTTACATGTAATTGTTTTAAATGTCATGTGTGTTGTGCTCCATCTTCCACCAATCCGCATTGGAGCAGCGTGGAGTACGCTCTAGACTTCCTCAAAGATGAGAGACCCGTACTCAGTAGTGGGCCTTAATGAGTTAAAGGCATGTGTTGTGCAATAAATAAATAAACGATAGTTAAAAAATAGTAAATATTCGCCGTTTCCAAAGCAAATCCTTATAGTTATCCAGCCCAGACAACAAAGAATATAATTAACGCAACTGTTTTAATACTCACGGTACACTCATGTGTGTAGAGTTGTTACAAAAGTGCGATCTGATACATACACTATTACATATAAATGACCGACTGACAATACGGTAGGACTAAAAATCAATGTTACAATTTGCACGCAGCAGCTGAGTAACTCTTTAGCCGAATTCAAAAATGAGGAGGTTCTTAATTCGTCTGTCTTTTTTATGTGTGTTAGTTAATACTTTTTACCGTTTACTCAACACACGCAACAAAAGCTCAAAATTTTGCAGTTTTCGCAATATTCTTTGTTGCTGCTCCTCTCCTATTCTTCTTAGCGTGAAGATATAGATATAGATAGATGATATACCTTCCTTCATAAATGAACTATCTTACACTAAAAGAATTTTTCAAATCGGTCCAGTATTTCCTGAGATTAACACGTTCAAGCAATCAATCGATCAAACAAACAAACAAACTCTTCAGCTTTATACATATATTAGTATAGATATAGATACCAATTTTGATAATTCTTTTTTTATTCGAAAGCTGATCCTCATTCACGCATTGACTTAATGCGTATGACTTTGGAAATTCGGTTATTTAATTATCTGTATTCAGTTGCAGTCGGTTTATACTGTTCATTAACAAAGCTTTTATATAATAAATAGTAGTTACATATATATGTGTTTATTAACAAATATACATATTTTATCCATTTATGTATATTTATTTTTTCTTTTCTCTTCTATACTGCTCCTTGGGTATCGTTGTTTGTCAAAATGTTTAGCTGGAGAATGCATCATTAAGCTCGCCATTTGTAATGTGATAGTTTAATGTGGTCAACACAGCTTAAATAAACATAATTGTAATAAAACTAAATACTAATTCTATTATAAAGGAGGTAATCCTCTCTTACTTCGTTATTCCTGTTTATATAATCCGTTAACAAAT
Source organism: Carystus phorcus (assembly GCA_018248895.1). Taxonomy (NCBI): domain Eukaryota; kingdom Metazoa; phylum Arthropoda; class Insecta; order Lepidoptera; family Hesperiidae; genus Carystus; species Carystus phorcus. The sequence goes on along the minus strand of DWJN01006615.1, from coordinate 6,727 downwards.
ACTGTCAGGTTTATAATACAATTTTGTACATCAATTTTTAAACGAATAACTTATTCACCTTACTACCTCACCATGTTAACCTTTAGTCATTTAATAGTTAAATTGTCGCCATCGTTTGCTTTGTACTGCAACGTCGCCATATAGCAAATAATTGTGTTCAATTTCTTTGTTGTAATAGGTAACAATGACGAAATAATTTTTCATTATTTATTCTTATTCTCTAACTATGTTATTGTTAGATATTTATGTATTACAAAACAAGAATAATTTATCGATTGACACCAAATAGTGTGATATGAGTAATTAAGTTACAATGTATTTAATTTAGCGCGCTAATATATTATTATGTAATCTTATGCAACTGTAATTTGATAATAGTTAATTTCGTAGTAGTAGACATGACTGACTCTTGTAGTGCAAACCCGGGTCCGGGTTCGATTCCGGACGCAGTGGTTTATCTTTAAAAATAAATAAAATCGGCGTGTCTGAATATTGAAATATGTATACACGGTACATGTAACAAAATATTTTTTTTACCATTTTTGTATGTTTGTTTGTTTCGGCTATTCTCTTGAACAGCTTGGCCGATTTTAACGGGCCTTTCACTGGCAGATAGCTGATGTAATAAGCAGTAACTTTGGCTACTTTTATTTTAGAATTACAAGTTAACGTAAAATCTGCAAACTGACCAATAACTTTTTTGCTAAATTCTAAGCGATCGAAGTCCTGGAGCCAGCTAGCTATAATAAATGTCTGTTCGTGATGTCTTACGTATGTCCTGGATAAAGATTATCTTAGTAGTATATAAGGTGGTGCTCGTAAACTCGTACGCGGAAATATTGATTTTCGAAGACATTTCTTTAGTAAGTTCAAATAGATTTTTTTTTAATATTTTTATTATTTATCTATGTTGTACAGGTATCAAATTTGGTATATACATTAAATATAAAACCATTAAAGTAGAATATAAAACGTTTTTGATGATATCGCATTATGCTTAGCTATAAATTTAAATAACCTATAACGGTTGTATTGACATAAAAATAACACTATAAACTTTATCGTCCGTGGATTCCGAAGATACACATACCATGTTGTGTAGCTATAAATGTCACTAATGACGACTCTATAAAGAGTCTCAAACCTGTTAGCTACCAAACCATAGGTGTACACTTCTTAATAAGAAAGAGATAGATAGAGTAGAGGGAAAGAGAGACAGAATGCGATAGAGTAGCGCTAATTATCCGCAAGATTAACTGAGCCTAAAAATATTGGTATACAGTATACTTATTATTGAGCTTAATATGTAATTTGTCGATAAACTAAAGGACTAGTCGTCTGAAGCGAACACTTTTCAGCAGTTGAGTTGTTTTTGTTGGCAGAAAGCGTCGTGAAAACCATAAGAGATCTCTGTAATGTTCTGTAAGGTGTGCATACTGTCAATTCGCTTGGACAACGGTGTGTAATTGCCCACAAGTGGGATAGGTTGTGGTGATGAAAACGTTTGTTGATTTGATAAGTGTTGAAATCAAGTTTAAACACAGTGACTTAATGAGATCACGTATAACAATGTCATCCGTATGATATCAGTCACTATGCAGTTAAATAACGTAAAGATAAGACTGCATCACTCAGTATTTAAGGTTATATTATAATTAGTTCTCAATATTGATTCTTGATAAACTTAATTAGACAATTGAAAGATATTTTCGGTAAAATTCAAATAGGTATATTAAGTTACTTCTTAGGTAAAATAAATAAGTATAGGTCCTTCAATATGCTGTTTAAAGGTAGGTTCAAGTTTAGTAATCTGTAATGCTTGACAAAAGCTTAAAAAAAAAAATTATAGATTTGTTACTAGAACGGAATAGGAACATTTATGTTTGCATTTTATACATTACTTTATCATTTTTAAATGAAAGTTTTACCTGTCTTTGGAATTTGTGAACTTAGCTAAAAGGCGAAACAATTGATATTAGGTATTATGTATCTGTACGTAATGATACATGTAATCACTTTTGATTCACGCTGATGTGTTAGTTCTACTTCTTAAGATATGACGTCAGGTTAGTGTTATAATTTAGATAAAAAAGATAAACAGAGATAAAAATCAGATATGTAATCAAACAAGAAGAATATTCATTCAAAGATAAATTGAAAAACAATAAGAGTTTAGTGGTTTAATAACGTTGATTCATTTCTAAAACAAAAGTTGACTTAGACAGTTGTTCAAAGGTGTGGCTCGGGCAGTTCTTGTATGGAGTTGGAAAACCATTAGCGGGAGCGAGCCGGCAGGTAGCGCCGGGATAAAAACACCACTTGAAATGGAACGGACGCGGCCCTGTCTCACCTAGATAACGACCGATCGACAGACTGACATCGGTAAACGCTCGCGAACTCAATCTCCTCCCTAGCCGTCAACGAACCCACCGCTCCGATCAACTCTTACAAGGCTCCCTAATCGCTCATTCATATCATACGTCCGATAATAATATAAATAGGTCCTACCGTATGAATGGACTTATACATGTAAATCCGTCGTTCACAAATCGCGACAGCCCGCGTAGGCGTTGGGCTTGAATGAAAATAAACATCGGCGGGCTTACCTCTCAATTTTGACTAAAGTATCCAGATTAGCGATAGGGTCACAGCACAGTTAAATGGATATGAGTCGCACTGAACTTTAGGGCATATCACTGTTTTGTACACGGACACGAAGCGGCGCGGACGGAGATACGTCGCCGTCGCCGACTCAATCGGTACTGTGTGAAGTTTGTGCGAGCTAAGGCGTAGGTGCGCCCGCGTCGCACGCACACAAGCGCGCTCATTCACGGCGTGGTGGGGCGAGTTTATGAATGGACGTAGTGACGCCATGTCGTAGATATCACTGATAAGGCACTTCGCGTTATACAATATGATACGGCCCGGCGGATCACTTGGCGGTTGGCGGTAGCCTCTCAGTTTCAAATGTACGGTAGGTATTGATGAGTCAAGTTAATTTGGTCCGCGAATGCATTCGGTGTTCGAAATTAATAGGTCGACATCGGGTAATTGCGGGCTGATTAAACAAAAAGAGCGATATGTGTAACAATATAATATTTATGGTAATCGTTGATTTGTTGTTGTTTTCAACCCATTAATGGTCCATAAGGCGTGGGTCTCTTCTCATCACAGAGGAAGCTTGAGCATACTCTAACACTGCTCCAGTGCGGTTTATTGGAGAGGTTATTGACCAACACAAATAATAAGTTTTATATCGCCCGTAGACGTCCGTCATGGCTTGACGAATGTAATTTACAATATTACCTTCTAGAGCAGGGAAAACGCTCAAGATTTTTTTACCATTAGAGGTCATCCACGTACCTATCGCGCCATCATTTGATCGTTCTCTAAGGATGTGATAGCTATAAATCGAAAATACCTATTCCCTTGCATAATATGAACATTCATGAACTAGAAACAGACTAAAACGTATACGACACGAAAGACCGCCTGCGTTCTATTTGTACTGCGATGCACGCTATCTTGCAGCTTGCCAAGTAACAAAGAGGTACGTTATAAGATATACATACGGGAGTTTTTCTCATTAATAACTTTAACAACTTATGGGGCTAAACCGTTTTCGAGAGAAGCATTAAGGCATTCAATTTTCTGAAGGGTAGTGAATGGTTACCAGTTAATGTGAAATTAAAATTAATTTATTATTTTAATTAATTGTATACTAATAACCTTCGGATGTGAAGCATTCGCTTTAAAAGTCCCCCTTAGTATATATTACCAGAAAATAAATATTATACCTAAATAGGTTAATGTGCTCTTCGAAGCACGGATACGTTCAATTCTAGTTACGAGCGGTTATTCATCTAAATATGTACTAATTCGAGCCCGCTAGTACTAAACTTGGTCGATCATTAGTTAATAGTTTTATTTACTGTGAAACCAAATACATAGGTACCTATTGTGAATATACAAATACGTACATAATTTATTAAAATTGTTAATTATTGTAAAAAAAAACTTCATACTTTCGATTGCATCTATCTTAATTGCGACTTTCGAAAGATGCAACATTAAGCCTTGAGATTCCGAATTGAACCCTATTGCTATGAATGTAAGGAATAAAATGATTAGCATTTCTAATATGAAACCTTTAAACGAAAATTAATGTATTCAATCAACAGATTAATTAATGTCGCTAAGCATTACTTCATACGTGCAAGATAATTTTAATCTTATGACCTTAGCTTAAGGTTATAAATTGCAGTTTAAATTAACATTACTTGTTAATAGTTATTTTAGAAGGATGTAGTGAATACGCAGGCTTTGCTAATTGTTTTACAGATCTCTTCGTACATTATCAATAATTCGCAATTTAAATTGATTCAAATGGGTGTTCTAAGTTTATAACTACATGATTTTATCAGCCTAGAAATATATTCATCATTTTGTAGATTATTTGCTGATCTAGATATTTTCCCTAAAATATCAACGGCTGAGAGTATTTGAAAGTAGCATCAGTGGCCAAAAGGATGAGAGGAAGCCGAATAGCGTGGTACGGACATGTAATGCGGAGGGATGAGAATCATATTACGAGGAGAGTACTAGATTTGAAAGTGGACGGATGTAAGGGTAGAGGCAGGCCGAAGAAAAGATGGATGGATTGCGTGAGGAATGACATGTGTATGAAATGAGTGAGTGCGGAGCTGACAAAGGACAGAGATGAATGGAAGAAGACATACTGCCCGACTCAAGTAATGGGAGAAGTACACGCAGATCAATGGCTGACTACTGTCAAATGGCTACTGCCATACCTGGTAAGTGGTCACGTATGGTAAAGCGGGTTGTAATAATCATTTTGTCAATGACTTCAAATAAAAACTTGTTAGGATAACTCAAAAACTACTAATCAAACGACACGCATATATAAATGAAACCACATAACAATTAAGCGATAGATTTTAAATAGAAAAAGAATCATCCAAATTGGTATTGATTATAATTGAACACCATTTTAAAGTCAAAAAGCCTATTCACTATCCTCTTGACTCCCATAGCATGAAGAAATAAAATATAATTTGGTTATAATAATTTTCTATAATCATCGTTATATACAAATTAACAATAAATAATATTACAACTCGATTACAATATCTTGATAATATGATTGAAGTTATACATTATTCAGTTACAAAGATCTACGACAGCCCCTTGAGCAAACTGGACAACTTATGGCTCTTGTAGTCAGACCGCAGTTGTATAAAGCTGTGTAGAATTGACTGATCTAATTCGGCCTGCAACAAAAACATGTAATTAAAAATTTTGGACATTAGATATTTTTGTACATTGAAAGAGCTGGACATTTTAAAAGATAAACATTGAGAACGCAAAGAACGATTTTTTTTTATAAATAAATAACCGTCAACGAGATGAGCTATTTGATGGTGAATTGAAAGAGTTGGGACATTTTAAAAGATATAAATTGTGAACGCAAAGAACGATTTTTTTATATAAATAACCGCAAAACGAGCCGACGAGCTATTTCTTAGTGAGTTGTCAACTTCTTGATAAACTTCACCACCATAAAAATACCAATGCTATGCCGTAGCGTTGTTATATTGCCTATAGTAAATGGACTATTCAAACCAAAAAAAAAAGAATTTTAATTGGAACTAGTACTTCCTGAGATTAGTGTGTTCAACCAAACAAACACTAGTCAAACCCGGTGTTGTAATAACCTTTTTTAATTTAAAAATACTCTTTATTTTTTCCTTTTCTATTCTTAAAATATTAATGATTCTTTTTAACGCCTTCTATTAATATTTTATTGATTGACTTGAATTAAAATTTTTCCACTCAAAACAGTTTTTATTTATTTATTTATTTACATAGGTCGCCAACACCCTTAACACTAAGATATTTTACATAATATAATACAGATCAATTTCTTGTTAAGTGCTAGAGTTTTTATAGGCAACGACAACATGTAATACACATCTTCGTTTTAACTATTAAAAATATTACATTTGAAATTATAAAAAAAAATAAGTTTTTCTTCCTTTAATAAAGTTTTTTTTCCTTTAATAAAGTTTTTCTTTCTTTAATAAAGTTTTCTTCCTTGAATAAAGTTTTTCTTCCTTGAATAAAGTTTTTCTTCCTTTAATAAAGTAATTTTGAACACACAACACTGACCAGCGTCTCCCCGGCGCACACCTGGTGCAAGTTCTCCGGTTTAACGAGCAGCAGGTTGCAGAGAGCGTGCAGCGCGTCGAACAGCGCGTGCGCGGGGGGCGGAGCGCCGCGGCCCGCGCGCCCGCCGCCGCACGCCGCCGACCGGTACTCCTTCACGTCGCATATCGCTATCATTGCTCCTGCGCACACAAACATACACTATGTTTTTGATACTTGCTAACTGATATACCCTATGATAGAAAAATCCTTTTCTTCTTTTTGTGACATAAATTATGATTTTTTACACCTTGTGTCCGAAAAATCCAAATATATTACGGAACCCTATTTTTCCAAAAAAAAAAATTGCCTATGTTACTCGTGGATAATGTAGCTTTCGAATAGAGAGTCTATACATTACAACCAAACAAACAAACAAAGTTTTCCTCTTTACACACAAAAATATACACACACAGACAGAGAACATAGCCCAGGGTAGAAGCCTTTAAAAATAATAAAAAGTGAAATAAAATCGTAGTAGGATGAAACCCATTAGAAAAGG
>DWJN01006614.1:0-10553 GCA_018248895.1 Carystus phorcus | reverse complement strand
GTGGAGTATGCTCTAGACCTCCTCAGAGATGAGGAGAGACCCGTGCTCAGTAGTGGGCCATTAATGGGTTGAAGGCATATTCGTATAAAACAAGGTTTGTAATTTTAAAGTTTTAGTATTAGGAAAGTAGTAAGGGCACACGAGTTTCAAAATTACTTAAAATTAAATAAAAAAAATATCTTACCTCTTCGCAATTGTCAATATTAATGTTCAAATCAATAGGTTAATTTTGCGAAGTATTAAAGAAAATTTCGAAGAAAAGTGTGTTGTGTATCACTTATGCAATTACCGTTGTAGCTTTTGTAACTTGCTTCTACCCAATTCAACGCACACTGACTTCATCTTCACTAGGATAAAGATTGTTAGTAGATATTCCAAGCCATTGTTAATAGCTTTATGTACGCCTTGGCAACGATACTTTGTTAACAGGGCTTTGGGACCTCCTTTAATAGCGCTTCGGTCTCTGAACCGGCTAATAGGATGAATGATGCACGGACGAGATATTCCTAATACCTATACCATATCTTAATATTACGTAAGGAATAATCCTTATCAAAAAACGGTCCGAAATTTTGTTTTTACTATAATATGTATATAGGTACTATAATATGTAGGTATGTATAATAAATATTTATATGTATATAATTCTTCTGTTCGTGTATATGTCACTGTATACCTCCTAAGTGGTTGGATCGATTTTGATGTTTTTTTTACTGTTTTAAATGGATTTGATAATGGTTTACGTTTACAATTCAATTCGATAGAAATGAAATGTTTTATAATTTGCAAGATAACATGCAGCTAGTGTATGTACAAACTTGTATTAATGTGTACAATACAACCGCCTATAAAAGGAAATACATAATGCCATCTATAGTGCTTATTTCATTGAAACGTGTTTTCCCATGAAACCGAAATATTTTCACGATAAAAAGGAGTCTACGACATTTCCAGTTCTTCAACTATCTCAATAAAAAATATTTAATTGATCCCGTTTTTGTGTGAAAGAAGGACAAACGAACAAACACACACACATACCTATACAAGTAAAGAAATAAAGTAAAAATAAAGTTCGTTTATTTCATTACCGTAAACTTTAACTAAATAACAAGTAAAGTAACAAAGTAACAAGAAAAAGTCTTAAACAAGCTGTAATAAGGTCGCATTTCGAACGCATAGTTGTGTCTCTAATCACAATAAATCGCTTACACGATCGCAGTCACTAAAGCTTACAAGTGACATAGTAAATCGTAGATATTATTTATCATAACACCATGACCCAAAAAAATATCTGGAAAAAATATCTGTTCAAACAAAAAGTATTACAAGTATAAAGGGTTGTTAAAATGTAATAAATAAAACCATAAACATGATTAAAATTTCTTATCCTTCTGAAACATTTCCTCTTTTATCTCATTGTTAAAATAACATTGTTTTTCTTTGCAGGTAAGTCATCTCGGAGAAAGGATTTCGTAAGAATCCAGGATATTTCAATTTAAACCAGGAAGTTAAAACAGTTTAAGATTTGAAATAATTTCTCACTCCATTGTAAGAATTCTGGAACGCTTCTCTTATTCAACTATTCGGTATTCGTTCTTAAACCCGTCCGAAGATCAAGTGGAAATAGGTAAAACGGAAAATTAATTATTCTCCACCAGCCATTTCACAAATCGCTTCTTGAACTTCAAATAATTTCTACTTCTTAGGACGTGAAGATAGCGGATGCTTACGTCATAACATCTACCTGCAGGCCAAATATCATCCCGATCCGTCCAGTGGTTTGGGCTGTGCGTTGATAGATGACTAAGTCTGTCAGTCACCTTTGAGTTATATATATTTAGATAACGCTACTCACTATAGTTCCATCCTATTATCATAGTTCATAGTTCCATCCTAATATCTCATCATTCAAATTTCTACCACTACTACTATTCAATTAAAATAACATTTCATCTCACAAAAATTTGAAGCCTTTCACTCTCTGTCCAATTTGAGTGAATCGTATATTCTTGAAATAAAAGTCGTCGACATGTAATCTCTTTTTACAAGGGGCCCGAAATACATTCGGCCATTCCAAGATTACTTTTCTAGTGCTGCAATAACAATGCGTAATAACCAACGCAACGTCCCGAGTGAAGGTTTAAGAATGTATGAATGTATGACCGTAGCCAGTTTTTGACGGGTTTATAGGTTCTTAAGGGGATTTTATGGAGCGTGGGGCTTGGGATTGGTCCTTTGGGGATTACACGCTTATGATATCAGAGTCGCCTAGAGGAGAATTATATGCGAGGTTTCACGCTTTCCCATAGTAATAATAGTACTGCGAATTCATTGATACGTGTTTGAATGGAAGATATATTCAATTTGTCATGTCCTGTCATATAGCCTTTAGGCTTTTTTGGCGCTGCCTCGAATATTATTCCCATTCGGGAGACCAGGATGTCGTAAGAGCCGATAGAAGCCGCCCCGCTTAGCTAGGGTCAGCTTGATTGACTCAGGTAGCTTGGGGAAGCTTGCTTGAGTTAGATAGCTTGGGTAAGCATGCTTGAGTCAGGTCAGGTGGGTCATCTACTAAAAGATGCATCGTTTGCCAGATGGGGCTTTGGCTTGTATTACCTTTCTTTTTTCTCCTTTTTCCTGCCCAACATTTTATGGATGATTATTATATGGATGATTCCTTTGGATGATGGATGATGTCTTTGAGCAGCGGTAATACTTATGGCTCGTCTGCTTATTTGCACAAAAACAGTTTTATTCTGTAAGAGCAGAAAACCAAGAGACGTAATGGCAAAACAATGTTTAATAGGCCATCTAGCAAGTAAGTATTTACATACAAACTATATTGAACAAGTTGATGCGAACAAGATTTCATGTCATGCGTCTCTCGCCGAATAAAGTACGAAAAGACTACATAATAATTATATTTGTTATATTTATTATTTATGTAGGTAGTATATCACATCTTCATATAGTATTTTAGTCATTCAAATCTTTATCACAGTTCTAAGAGATGAATAAAAGCGCTCATAAACAAGACCCGGGGGTTTATTAAGCCATTAACAGTAAAATAGCACGCCGCCCTTATCTCGAAGCAAATGATACGAGCGAAACAAATCGTTCGAATTAACTTTACCCACTATTCAACAGTAAAGGCGGAACCGTACGGACGTTTAAATAAAATCAAACCTTATCGTAGTACCAAAAAGTCGACATTGTTCTGTACACGCAGCGTGGATACGCCGTTTTGTTTTAGAGAGTTGTCGCCAAATGCAGTCGGAGACGTTGGACTGAATGTCAGCTCGGAGCCTCAGAGTAATGGGGTTTTGTTAAGCTTCTATTACACTTCTACGGAATGTCTACGTCCGACCAGAATACGATTTCGCCGCAAAGCTGACGTTGTAACTTCGTTTCGTTCGCCATAAAATAGTATTCTCTAGAGGAAATCAGACGTGATACAATAGATACAGTTTGTTGGTTTTGAGATAAAGTGTTGTTTGTGAGGCTGTCAATGTTTTCGAAGTTCGTTGTATTTTATAGACAACTTTTTGGTGATAAGGGTTTATTTTGTTTGTCGTGTCCGAGTTTATTTTCACGCTTGTTGAGGTATTTATGTTCATGTTGTGCCTTACATAATACGAGTAATATAAAGTCGACTGTATAGTTATAAATATAATATACTATGATTATATAATATCCATATATAGAATGACAATTATTTTTTGACAATTATTAATTTAAATTTTTAATGTCAAAGTTATACTGCAGGATCCTCGCTTCCTTTGGCTAGCAACGCTAAAGTTTGTGATGTTATAGGTAAAATCCATCAGGTGGTTCATATTTAGAGTGCAATCAAAGTTAAAGCTTGAATTTTTTCAAGTTACCATATACATCTTCGTTCATATTAATAAAATTGTTAAGCTGATTTATTTAAAAAAAAAACTTTTTCAAACTATTGCCTCACAAAATACAATTTTGTTACATAAAAGATATTTGCACTAACAATTTTGTTCTATCAGCAAATTGAAGTATTCTTTATACTTTATTACATTCTATCCCTGAATCTAATCTTTCGGATGCAGCAGAAATCATAGTACCAGCGTCTGCGAGTTTAAAATTGTGCTGACGCTACCGATGCAATGTAGGTCCTTTTACGTCCATTTTATTGCTTCGTAAAACTTTATATTCCCCTAGTAAGACCGCTACGTACGCACTGCTGCTTTTTGATAACAGTTACGTACTTTATTTACGCTCGCAATTGATTCTTATAGCTATTAAACGCGAATTGAATTGAATATTTTAATGCCGTTTTGACTGCTTTATATTTTATGATGAAAAACTCCGAAAAGATATCCAAGGTTATAGGTACTGTAGTTAGTGATTCAAATCGAAAGCTATGTCGGCTCGGAACTAATGTAATTTGGCTCGTGAGACGTAATAATGTTGGTCCTTGAGCCAATGTTATATGAGCTAGCTATTTAGCTACAAATAATAAACGAAATGATATGACAAACCATTCCATGATGTTCTGCTGAATAACAATAACTACTATCGTCCTCGATAGCACTAATATTTCATTCATTGAAATCTTTCATAATAAAGTTAAACATAATTTATTTCACATATTTAGTCATAAAGAACGTAAAACCATTTGCAAGACATGAAAGAATGCTGATGAAAACACAAGGTAACATGTAATTTTCACATTCTGTTCCAAAATAAATACATTCGAAAATCAAAGCTTTGCAAATTTGTTTAAGTCAGGGGTGAATTCTAGATGACGCAACACCACCGGGGCTTACTGTGGGGCGTCCCGGGGGAGCGATCGGTACACTCGGCGTTGGGTACACAAGTGCTCAGGAGTAAATCAATACAAACACCTTTAGTTTACAGTCAACAGACAGCCAAAGGGGCCTTTGCTTTTGCAAACTCGTTAAGTTGGGATTAATGACAAGGTAATGGAAGAAGGCGGCTTCTGTACGAAATGTCACGGGTTTTCGGAACTCTGTCATGAAAAGAATATGTAAAGTAAATTTTAGCAAAGTATGCTTATCGTATCCGAATTCGAGTACCGAATCATACACGAGAGTATCATAAATATATACATAGTTGTTAATCATGAAATTCTTAATGAAACTTTATGAATATGTATCGGGCTAACTTAATTTTTGTTTACAGAATATCTTTGGCCTGGTCTATAATCAAGTATTTTCTATGTAATCTGATCTGATGTAGTTTCTATGTTGACAAACAATACATGGATGGTAAGTCCATTGTTGTCCTTGGATATCATTAACACTAAAGGCATCACCAATGTATTGGCGGCTGTTAAATAAAAATGGAGAAAGTACTCTCTCTTCCAGTCGGCGCAATATGAGTCACTTGGTGCCTGACTCAAGCAAAAGGCATGCGGGGTTAATAACAAGAAGACAATACTAATAATATTAGGTAATAATATTGAAATAACATTATCCCTACGCGATATTCTACCAATGAGCAGACCCAGTTACTTAATCTATGCTGATTTTAATAACTTTGTATTCTTGTTAAAAATAATTTCAAAGAATGTTTCATAGAAAGAAATTACTTTTCTGATGTTAAAGTGTTTGTTACTCTTCAAAAAGGTACTCTTTACTCTCTAACTTACCTGTTACTTTTCTACTACAATAATTTCCCTTACATAATAAGCCCTGAGCTTTAAGGCATGCAATTATTTTTATACAAAACAAAAGAAGCGTTTTCCTTTATCACAAATTAGGCACTTTCGTTTTAAATCTCAAAGAGTTTGCCCCTAATCTAATAAAGTCAAGCAAACTTCGGCGAAAAAGGATGATTTAGGAAAGACAAACACCGATGCTCCATATTTTTATAATGTATGAGGAGCGAGCATTATATTTTCCTTACGTGTTTTAACAAGAAAATACCTGTTCGTAGTAAGTAAGATACACACATTATTATTATGCATGTTGTCTGGGTTTGAAACCAGATTTTTTATCTTTTTTGATACTTTGTTCGCGGCAGTAGCGTTTCTATGAAAATGAACATGCATTTTTCTTGTTGGAAATTCTTCGCATGACTTTAATTAATTTGCTTACAGCTTGGTAAGGGTTGATTAGGTTTTAGAACTGCGTATAGATTCGTACCTTCATGTTCTTTTCAAGCTCCATGTATCAGAACATAACAGAACATTTATCTGTATTATCTATTATATGATATGAAATAGTAAACAATATCATATCATAATGAAAACTGCATTCAAATCGGATATTCCGCTTATAAGATTAGCGTGCACAAACATATAGACATACAGACAAAATGACAAAACATGTTTTAGGGTTCTCTTGTGGATAATGAATTTTTAATATATTTGCCATGTACTGGCACCGATCAGTTATACTTTTATTATATGTATAGATACAAACAAACTTTTATGCTTTTACATTTACTTTTAATGGAATGTAAGAGCTTTATAAACTTCGTACTAACAAACGATGGCCGCTGTTTTGCTAACTTGTGACGTTTACGACTCAGTGACGTCACATTAGTCCATGGCAAATGGACGATGCAAAAGCTAGCAGTAGCTGAATAATGCAATGACTGTGCGTTTCTGATGCAATTGCACTTCTAGCGCGGCCCCAGACATTGTATTGTTATTGATATAAAATAATCTGTGTGATACGTAGATACAACAGTTATTTTTGTATGTTTTCAATTATTATAAACCTTTTTTATTATGACAGTGATATTTTAAAGAAGTAAGTTTTTTTTTAATATGATTATAGAACACACAAAAACTTTCACTTTATTTTTCGAATTATTCACAGAAAACCCTTTCATTTGACACCAATATTGTAGGAATACATTGAAAATAACGAGTCCGCCATCTTCCATGTTCAGCCATGTTGAATTTTGAATGACGACACATAGCTAACCATGCATTGTCATTTAAACTGAATGTGTAAACAAAATTTCAGCTCAATCCGTTGATGATATCTGCGTCAAAATTGAATTAAGAGATTCCATCCGAACAAACATACATACATACATACATACATACATACTTACATACATATAGTACAAGTTAAATAAAAGCTTGTAATAAAGTGTTACAGGAATGAAATATTCGGAATAAAATTGTTTTACGATATCAAACAGCGAAATTTTCGGCTGTCGTGATAATACCGCTTTAGCACACTTCATAACAATTTGCGCCGTTTTGCAGATTTAAGTCGCGGAAAACTGTTTTAATGACAACCTGTTTTATTTTGTTTTGTACTTGTAAAGTAAATAGACCATTATTTTTAACTTTGTTGCTGCAAAAGCAACGACATAACGGTAATTTGATTTTGACTGTAAAGCGTTCTACAGTAAAGACGTTCTCATAACATTTTCTGTCGGGCTATAAAATTTATATTAGGGATGCAATATTTATATTTTTTGGTCCAGTATTAGGGAAGTTTTACAAAAGACAGAAAGACTGTCTTGACGTTTTTACGAAAGGTTTTGTCCTGTAAACAGTAACATTATAAAATTGATGAGTAATCGAATCAAATGAAGGTTGAATATTTGAAGATTTTAATGTAAGTAGCCTTTGTTATCGATGCTCAGATCATATCTTATTGTATTGTATCTTAAATTACAATTTGTCTGTGTTAGTACGAGTATGATACGGTAACAGATTTAGATAATATTTGGGTTTGTAGCATATAAACTGTGGGTGTAGGTTATACGTTGTCCTAGGTGAACGGCAAACTCGACAATGCGATGCGATTCGTCTCGACGCGAAAATGTCAAATAGTCGTTGCATGCATTTGCGTCCTCCGTTGTCGCCTTAACCAGTGACAATGCCTAATAAGCCCTCTGTTTTCCCCTCCTTCTTCCTTTTTTTTTTTTATGCCGCAAGCCGGCAGTCGAGCAGACGGGTCACCTGATGGTAAGTGATCACCGTCGCCCATGGACATTAGCAACACCAGGAGTGTCACCAACGCGTTGCCGGCGAAGAAGGAAGAAGAAGGGGAAAACAGAACTCGTTTCTTTTAAACAAGTTTCCTTGTGAATTTTTTTTATTACATGGAAAGAAGAATTGCTAATGCTGTTTCTAATTCTGAATGTAGGTGTCTTAAGACAAGAGTAAATATATTTTTTAACTTAGTGCACTTTACCATCCAACGTTACATCTCTACTTAACTTAACATACGTAAAAAAGTACTAATCGTTAACCTCTGGTATGTATAATCTTATTTTTATTCACTGTTTATATTTTTTTATTATTACAAAACATACATGTATAAAACAACAAAAATCCTAAATTAACAAATGTAGAATACCGATGCGCGAATATTTCATTTCGTAATAAATATACTAACACGTATTAACATATTCATAGAATGACAAATAACAAACAGTGTCCCAACTCAAATACATTTCCCCCGATGATTTGATGACAGCACTAAAATATTATTTTTGACAAAGCACGAAAACAATACGACGGAAGTCGGAATATTAAGAGAGAATATCAAGACGGATATTTACGACGGCGGATATCAGCAATACGTCACTATTTCACTGGTGCTTAATATCATCCTAACTGCTCACAATAACCACTTACTTGTGACCTTCGACCCTAAAGCATTTGTTCTTAGCAGGCGCTTTAGTAAGTTTAGTAAGTATACATTTCGGGTCCGCCCACACTGTGTCGAGTCATTCTTATTATTAGGTTGAAATAAAACAGTCTTGCAAATCAAATCTTAATAATAGTAATTTTTCTACGCCTTTCAATAGTTATTTCGTTATAAATTAATTTTAAATATATTATATAAAAAAGTGTTTCTTAAATACCTATTATTTTAATAATAATTTAATAACAATAAAACATAATTCAAGAACCATTTCATAAATTTATATGATAACAATAACAATATATGTACACTTTACATGTAAATTCTATATCCAACTCTTAATAAATCGATTTGCAATATTCATCATTTCAAATAAATCTTACATACTTGAGCTGCAGTGTTGAACGACCCTTAGAAAGTGTCTACAAATTTTGGTCGGATGGTGTAACACTTGGACGGTATCCAAAATGACCGAAAAGGCTTTCTTGTTGTGACATAACACTTTTCGTAATGTACATATAACGCACACAGTGTTAGTGCGGCTATGGATTCTACTATAAGATAAACATGGTTTAAAAGGATATAATATTTAGAGACCCTAATACATTTTACATTATTAATAGTATTTTTGGGATCATACTTAGCGCCATACAAATCCAATTTTTTCGAAAAGCATTTTTACTTTGAATTTCCTTCCTTTTCATTAAATGAACTGAGCGCCTCGTCGCCACTCTTTACTTAATTAAACTGGCGCCCAACGTGGGACAATCCTTAATGTTCGAAATTAACTTATGTAATAACCAGGTGCATAATATATGTAATTAAACGTTAAATGTATATATGGCGTTACACAGCTGAAGCTAAGTGATCGAGATGAGAGCCCCCGAAAATAAATGTATTCGCGCAACACGAAAGCGAGCAAATGAATTAAATTAATCTGACGTACGCGCTTTTACCGCCATTCATTTATTACTAGCGTTACTCGGCGACGGCTTTGTTGTAACGTCATTTTTTACCAATTTATCGGGTAGTTGCTTGTGAAAATTTCGTTCGCACTCCACATCAATTTAGTTCCAAACTGACATCCCCTAAAGAGAAATTTCAACAGATTTTTAGCAACGTTACTACTTTTTGTAAATTACAATATGGTCCTTCTTTACTTATTTTTGAAGTTTTCTCGTATTAGCAAATATTAAGTAATATAAACTTGAAGTATGGTCAGTTACGTAATTCATAATTTATTCTGGTTATCTGAATGAACCCTTAACGTTAATTTGTACAAAAATATCTTCAATTTAAGGAAATATGTTTACGTGTTTTTTTACTTTCTTTACGAACCTTTTAATTCCTTTAATAAAGCATATTTGTCCTTAAAACGTCACTTAAAATTTTACAAACAAACAAAAAATTTACAACAATTAACGATATACAAAAATAACTGAGAACACGCAGTACAAAAGATTTAAATTAAACTCAAATTCATTGCCATATTATGGACTTTAATAAAGATAAATCACTATTATTTCCTCGTGAGCTTTAAATCTGCCTAAAATCGAATTAACCTTACTGGAACGTGCCAAATGGGCAGTCGCTAACTTCAACATTAATAACCTTTAAACTGGAATAAACTTAATAATGGGATAACCCAATTTGGGGTCCAAAAAATAAGCTTTAAAATATTACGTAAACACTTTCCTTCACTTATTTACTGTCGGTTAACGAATTTACGAAATTCATCTGTTTAGTAATACCTGTAAGCGAGTATCCATTAAAATCGGTAAAATAGAACTAGTGTTAACTATTAGGTATAATATGCTTAAAAGGATATAACATTATTACTTTCGCATTTTTGAATAGCACAATAGATTTCTACCTCAATTTTTTATTAAATACTAGCAGACTCGGCCAAGCGTTGCTGTGACTAAGGTTTACATACTC
>DWJN01006613.1:0-10553 GCA_018248895.1 Carystus phorcus | reverse complement strand
TAAGACCCCCACGGTCTGACTGGCTAGCTACCACCCTCCAGTGTAAATCAGTCGTAAAATGACTATGTCGTGTTTCGACTGCCACCTGGAGTGCCAGTTCTGTTTTCCCCTCCTTCTTCCTTCTTCGCCGGCAACGCGTTGGTGACACCCCTTGTGTTGCTAATGTCCATTGGCGACGGTGATCACTTACCATCAGGTGACCCGTCTGCTCGTTTGCCGGCTTACGGCATAAAAAAAAAAGTGAAACGAAGTTACATGAGCAAGAAGCGCAGAACAACAGACGGCCTTATCTTTATAGGTACAGTGATTTCTTCCAGGCAACCCATCGGAAACATAGAAATAATAAGTGTTATTCGAACATATTATGAAAGTCTATAGAACAAAATTTTCAGTCGCTTATAAACGTTATTTTCTGAGCGGTCGTTAAACTTAGTCTATTGTATATCACAATATCTAAATTCTAGAACTTTAGACATAACAATCAACCTTCGAATAGTTTTTTACAGTGAACAGTGATTCACTGTTACCAACTGAACAGTACATGCGGTATTGCAATAGTGCGCAAAAACGGCGGAATTACAATTTCAATTCTGAAATATTGACTTTCTTCGAGCGATTTTTTATCTTCCGCGCAATTAGTTCACAGCTATTACAAGAATTTGAAAAAATTCCTCCTCTTTTTTTGAAGATTTGAAGGCAGTTAAAAATCCATTTTCTGTGTGCGAAATATATATGTATTTTTTTTTATATTCGAAAAGAAGAAAAGAAAAGAAAACCGGTCGGGTCCCTATGGTTAGTAGTCTAACCCATGGATAGCCTATGGAAGCAACATTAGAGGAGGCGCCAATACAATACAGGCCTTGAAATAGAACCCTTAAAACTTTTTTGAAAAATGGGATGTTTTAGTACCGGGAATAGCTCAACCTCAGAAGGAAGTTTATTTATTTGTTGAATGCATCCAATAATCTACACTGAAGCAGCGAGGTCAACTACGCTTCAGTATAATTCAATTATAAGTAAATCTGCGTTCTGAATTTTGTACTAATAGTAAAAGTAACATTTGTACCTACTTATATCATCTTAAAAAATTCATAAGGAAAACCAACACTATCTGGATATATTCAATACGCTCAAACATGTGACCTATATATATGTATATGAATATTAATTCAATATTTTAATTATGACATTAATATTCAGATACGAAAAATCGTATATGTATATAGGTGGAACATAATTATGTGTGAAAATAACCGAGCGAGAGCGCTGTCATGGTTTTCGATGTATTCGTATTCTTTATATTTAAACCGTGTATACGTGTAAACCCGAAACTTTTAAATGTCGAATCCTCAGAAATGTACCATGATTTTTTTTATTTAGAAATTTTTTAGTTAATTTTTTTGGTTAATGCTTGACATCAACCCCACGTGATGATAAGTGGAGAGAACGTCTAATATCTATGGTGGACGCATTAACTTAGTAAAAGCCTATCCACTCTTCTTTTAAACACTCCCACGTCGTAAATAATCACTAGTCCTTTTCAGTGATCATTCCAGAACTTTCTAAGGAATGAAAACTTGTCGAATATGATTCACTCAATGAAAACGAGAGTTACCGGAGCACGCTTTCGCTGTCTAAGCCAAGGTTAGCGGACGTTGAAGGCCTGAAAAACCTCGCCTTCACGGTACGCCGGCTGTCGCCCTTCCGAGCGCGGAAAATGGACTTTCCAACCGCGACACCACGCGCCCGCGCTGGTAGCGCCGCCTGCGCTCATGTGCCTTGAGACATGACCCCAATGACACACTGACATCGATACCTCTGGTACAAGGTCTAATACAAAATTGTCGAAAATTGCGTTAGCACGTTAATAGTCCACTACAAGGTACGGGTTACTCCTCGTCACTTGAGGAGGCCTAGTACATACTCTTCCACATCACTTCAGTGCGGATCTTGAGCCGATTTCTTGAGCCGCTTTATTATATATAATGCGTTATCTATATTTAATTTATGCGTGAGGATTATTATTTATGATAAGAGTAATGCAAATGAAAATTTATTACAATCCTAGCTTAAATCGTAGCGCATTGTAGGTGAAATTAATGTATTATTTACAAAGCATCCCGGCTCTAATTATAATTGACCGAGTAAAACTCTTAAAACCGACGGCAATTCCAAAAACCGGAGAGACCTAGGAACGCATATTTTTTTAAAGATCTGCCGCTGATTGTGTAAGAGACAATTCATTAATCTGTAACATACTGTTAGTAACCAAATGTAACCTAATGTAAACACATAATGTTAGTTGCAAGAACCTATCGACGAGAACGTATACTAAAAGTATTGTATCGTTAAGAGCGACATCCTTCATGCAAGCTTAAGGTAGACGTACAATGATGATTAAAGACTTCTATAAGTTACAGTAAATACACTGACGATTTCGCAACGAGTAACTCACATCCTACACGATATGAACACACAAAACTCGCGTACCAACCAATAGTTATACACATTTGGTGTGAAACAAAAATCTCCAGGTAATTTTTTATGATGATCGTCGGTCACATTCTAGACCACCAAAGAGTAAACAATTAGCCTCATTCGTTCAATCGGTTTTATTGTCAAAAATACCTCTATATCGAGTCCTTTTAGTATTAATAATTCAATCTACAAATCAAGAATAGTACAAAAAACTCTAGAAAAATTAAGCATCTTACATATCAGTACACGCGGCACGAACGAACGATATTATACATAATTATATGTCTATGCGTAAATTTGACCTTGCTACGCGCCCTTCAAATCATGGTAAAAAAACAAACACATGTCTTTTATTCCAAGGGCGTACAGTTCACTTTTGCTATTAACATGAAATAAAAACAACAGCAATATTAACAAAAAAATCTATCACTAATTACGTTTCAGCGACTATCTACATAAACAAATAGAAACCTCCTGATTCTGAAAGGGACAACATTGTAAGAAAATTCCAGCGTGACTCATAATTTATGTGTTAATGACTCATAATATTTCGTTAAGCTTCAATCAACTACTATAAATCAAACCTATGTCCTTTATAGGTGCATATTGAATAGAGTGAAATAATAAATTTATTTTTAAGAACTCGGCAAGAGCAATGAAAAAACACGATACGAATTTGCTATTCTGGGAACTGAAACAATAAATTACTCCTAGACAATCATTAACACTGACTTAGTTCATGTATATCCTACCTCAAAGGCTCCTCGCTCCAGTTGTACCAGGAATCCATAACTAGCTAGAAATATAGATTTACACTAAAACGGAGCCGTACAAAACATTGTAGCAGCGGGAAGGTCGCGGGCACACTGCGCGTGTCCCGCGAGACACGTCACGGGCGACGGGTCCCGCCTACCTAGACGCCGGCAGCCATGTATATTAGCAACACAAGTGCCCTAATTTACAGACCTTCAACTTTAGCACCAGATGACTTCATTGTTCATCGCATGACGTGTTCACATATTAATCCTGAAATTGCCTTCAAATACAAAACAAGGTAATAAGGAAAATGTCTTGATATAATTTGATAATCAAATACTGTCATGCTGCAGTTTTTTTGGCAAATTTTGTTTTACGGAAAGCTTGATGTTCGTAATTGCCGGGCAATAAATCTTTATTCATATAATTCTCCTGGTTGTGTGTTTGTCACTGATCTCCTAAAGGTTGGACCGATTTTGATAATCTTTTGTGTATGTTTAGGTGAAGTCAAAAATAGTTTCTATTTACAATTCGATATGCTAGAAAATGAAAAATAACCGAACCTGTGATTGATTGCCTTCAACACATTAATGGTCCACTACTGAGCACAGTGCTCTCCTCAACACTGAGGAGGTCTAGAGCATACTCCACCACGCTGCTCCAAAGCGAATTGGTGAAGGGGGATGATTGATTAATGATAGTTATCTTTTCTGCTTGGCTGGATATTTAGAGATAAGAATACGAAAAATTTGGGACTTTGAAATTTTCATTTTTCCTCGAGCTGTTGACCGGCAGACAAACTTACGGCAGTCTCCCGTACGGATAAATTATTCTATCGATCGCAAAACGTTACAGTCCAAAGACACTACTTTGAAACTAAGAACTAAGAAACAGCGGATCTTGTTGAATGCTACCTTTTTCGCTATTATTTATTTGTTTAGTAGATATTGGAACATCTTTGTATAGCAATATAATTGTCCATCATATAACATAAGTTTGTTCAAAAGCTTTATTGCAGTATTCTGTAAACAACGTCTAAATGAATTCTTTCGTTCGTTGCTACTTCAAATGCTTTAATATACTTATTATTTTCTGTGAGCCTTTTATTTAGGTACAAATAGTAAATTTCCCGATTAATGCCAATATAAACTGCAGATACAAGGGATTTCAGACCCTATCTGCTTTATTACGAAAAGGAATTCCAACGCCAGGATCAGGAAAAATATAACACCTTCCACAGAGAATAAATTAATACAAACATCAACATTAGTTTCAAAGATGGAAACATGGCACACAAATCCACAAGGTCTGTTTCCTTAACGTTAATCTGATAAGTTAATATATGACATCAATGTTAGCATAACTATGTGACATTGCGGCGCATGTACCATTTGATTCAATTTGCAGGCCGCGAGAGGTACGCCCTTGGAAGCAACCGCTGAAGACGTAATGTAACCGCAGACTGGCTTTTGAAACGCATTATAGTTATGAGTACGTAATTATGTTTCGACAATGTATTGTATCTGCATGCAATCAATGCGATGTAACGCGCTAATGCAATGATTTCGAATACGGAATAAGAGAAACTGTTTGATTTTTTGCCTCTTTTCTTAGCAGTTTATCTCTTTAACCAACCGCTTTTGTTCTGCAGTAAGGGATCTTTTTGTTGGGTATTCTTGATATATTTTATACTTCAATTGGGATTCAAAACTTTGGGAACGAATATCCTCGATAACTTTTGATCATTTACCACCTGGAGTATTTTCAGTCCTATTTGATTAGTTTATCAACATTTAATTAATGTTAACACCGAATTAATTTCAATAACAATAAAATTTGTTCCAGTCTTAATTTTTAGTTAAATGAATGTTTAAAAGACATTAGTGCAGATGATAACTTAATTATGCATGAATTAATTTCAAAGCAAACAATAAAATTTGATCGAGTCTTAATTTTTTTGTTAAATGCATGTTTATAAGACATTAGTGCAAATTATAACATAATTATGCATACATAATTATGTTTGATTTATTATAATCCATGCAAGCGTTGGCGGAAACAATGAGTTGAGTGTATGATGATGACAAAGGCGTAAGGGGCAACGATCCAATGGACGGTGAGTAACACAATTCGGTTTGCCTGGCTGGAGCTTAGTGCAGGGGTAATTGGATATTAAATGTAGACAACCAAAGAGAATGTGTTATGACGTAGTTCACCTCAGGGAATATATAAAAAAACTTATTGCTGGCTTACAAAGCAGACTTTGTTCTGCAGTATTCTTAACATACAAAACAAAAATGTCGTAAATATACCGATGTTTGTATATTTCCTTCAAAGGGTATTAGCTAAAATAAACATAGGCGCCATCTGTTAAATGCTTACTAAAGCTAAATATAAGATTTAAACTAATTACTTCAACTATTGTGCCAATTGAGTAAATTGTATTAATTATTGCATGAATAAACATCGTGACGATAGATATGTGAATATTGTATGAGTAAAACTGTATAAAGGAGCATCTTGCAAATAAAAACGTAATCCAATATTTAATGAAAAGAGAAAACGTTTCGGAAAAATAATATTATGTGAGATAGGATTCAGCAAACTATGAATATTGAATAAAAACATTGATTAGCACCATCATTACAGAGTCTAGGACTCCAAATGAATAACTTAATAAACAGTTCAATGAATGACAACACAAAGATGTATATAATTGAGTTTGCAATGGACGCAAAGGGGCAACGATCTAGCGGTGGTGAGTAATTCAATTCGGGTAGTTCTGACACCATCCGACACGTTAATTAGAAGCCCGGTAATTGGGAATTAACATCGAACACAGTTCATACTGTGGATAACATCAGATACGATTATAATTCCAACGTCAAAGAATATTTATTTGGAGAAATTAAACAAAATGACCGCTCTTAACATTTTTGGAAATATATAACTTGGGAACCAGGTACTAAATATTTAGATTAACTCATATTTTAACCCTTATAGTCAGCCTATTAAGTAATCCAAAAAGTATTACTAAATCTATTGAACACTAATTGGCTTTTGATTTATTGAAAACATTAATTTGTCGCTGAGAGAGAGAAAGAAATAAAAGTCACTCAGTGTAAATTGTCGAATACACGAACCCTTCTTTCATCAACAACCTCAAAACAAATAATCGTGGGGGAAAGAAACGAACAAGAAAATGCGGGATGCTATTTAACCCTGAGGGGTTTGTTAACATTTTTCCATTCAATCCAACATATTTAGGGGTGTTGTATTGTACGTGACTTATACGTTACATGTTCATAAGGGGAAAACAAAAGCTTTGAGCTTACAGATGAAAAACAAACACTTCTAATCTAATCATGATAGTGTAACAGAACACAGGCAATTAAAATAGAAAAGAGAAACTATATTGAAGACATGTAAGATGAAGTATTATGTATTTACGTCAAGGGAAAAGTATGTTGTGGGAAATAATAAATTTTATAGTGAAGTAGAAATTCATAAATCTGAAGAAAACCATAAAAATTTAACAAAGTTTTTTGAGCTTAAAGCGATTTCAAGCATATACCAAATTTCTTCAGGAAGTACTATGCCACAGACAACCAAACAAGAATCTGTATACGTATATATACAGATACATAGTACGTTAAACTAACCTTTAAACAGTTCAAAATTCCGAGTTATCTCAAATAATAATACATTGATGACGACAAAATGTTTAAGGAGCAATAAAAACGTTACAAAAAAGCATTTCTGTCCTAATTATCGTGTCGCCCGTCCACGGACGCAGGTATTCGTTTCAAAGGTCAAAAACGCGTGCCATTTTAGCAGTCAAGCATTGTTAACCACAATTTAGTGGTTTATTCGCAGGCTGCGGGAGGATCGGGCGCTCGATCCGGCTCAGATTTCACTTGCTAGCCTATAAAATAGTGACCTTAGGTGTCGCGTATACGTACTACGTAGAAGCTCACGAAAATTCTTCGTGTTATATTACGTTTGTTATATCTTCTGGTGGCATTTGTGGCATAGATGTCGTAGCCAGATCTAATAATAGTTGAGTGTATTTAATTATTTATTTATATATAGTTGAGTCAATACATAATTACCAAATTTTTTATGATGCGTAGAAGAGAATGTAAAGTACTTTACAGAGCAATATCGATATCTAAACACAACGTAGAATATTTGGCCGCATTAGAAGGACTCATCGAAATAACATTTTTTATTTTTAAATATATTTATAGGTAGACATATTTAATATGAAATAGCAAGAGCAACTAGGCTTCTACTCAGTGCATTTTACCATACAAATCATCAGTTAGCATTCTAAATTCGATTAGTTACTTAAAAAAGTATTTCAAACTTACTTGACATGGGAGAAATATTGTTTAGACACGGACAACACAGAAAGACAAGGGTCACACCCAGACCGATAACAGAAATTTAAGCTCATTCAAATTTTTGCTCCGCTGGGAATCGACCGGGTCTCTTTAAAACAAAGATCAGAAACGGTGACCATTGCACTAGTCGTCAATACAAAAGAGTTAGTATAACATATCCGCAAGAATATTTATTTAGAAGCAATGTCATCTAGACTGATCTGAATCTAACATCCTATTTCTGATTCTGACATCCTGCTTCTGATTCTGACATCCTATTTCTGATACTAACGTCTCATGGAGAAATATTCTGGTAGTGTTGTACTCACCTAATCCTGTTAGTATCTCTGTGCGCGGTCTCTATGGTGACGAGGAAGACCGCGTGGCTGCGGGACGAGTGCTCGTTCATGTCGGTCCGGCCCGCCGCCCGGTTCCGGTTCCCGGCGCGCATCGCCCGCACCATTTCCGCCGCAGACTTGCACACCACCGACGTCATCTCCGGAATGTAGAAGCCGTTTAACTCCTGCGTCAAAACGGCTGGTTAAAAAACGTCTAATTATCAGCTCAGATTTCCGCAGTAATAATGTCATAATAATATTTTCAAATTGGTTTTTTCTTTTATTTCCTTGATTTTATAGTTAATAGTATCAGGCGTTACTTTGCGGAAATCCATTGTTATCAAGTTAGTATTAGTCTACTTTGCAACAAACCGCGAGAAAAATATATGATTTTTTGATTTGATTTTGTTTACATTTTTAACGCGGAACATCTAACCGGGTCCGTCCGGGTCAGACCATCAGATGGACTGGCGATGCGTCGCCACGCTGATATACATGCATATCAAAAGATTCACATATTTTATTTTGGATTATGCCTTGTATACTTTCTTTCATAAACTTTTTATTCGTGTATATTTATATATATACAAAATAATTTCGATTCCTCCAATTCCCCTGTTATAATTCTATGCTAAACTATCATTATTGTTCCTGCGATAGGTTTGATATGAAACGTGAGTTGGCACGCAACGGTACGCATTTCAGTCCGCCACGTCTAACTTCAGGGGTGGCAAATACTGCTCTACGATCGATCTAAACACATGAACTTCATATTCTGTTGTCTCAGTTTAACGTGAATAGAAAACTACGTAATGCTAGTAAGTTCTTTAATAATTAAATCGATATTAAAACTGTAACTTCTGTAAACTTTAAAATCGCTGTCTGTACATGGCAAATATACTTAAAAAATCATAATGGGGGACTTTTATTTACCCAAGAGAACCCAAAACAATGTTTTCTCATTTTGTTCTGATTGTATGTTTGAGCACGCTAATCTCAGAAACGGTTTATCCTTAGTGTTTTTCATTAAAAAATTCAAATAAAGAAGTTATGTTGGTTTATGTCAATCATTCATTGAATGTTAAGCGAAACGAAGATAGCCGGGTCTGTTAGTATAAAATAAAACCTTTTAAAACAAAAAGACACAAAGAAACAACATGTCACAACAATCGGTTTTACAGATAATAAATAAATACAACAAAAAAATTAAACTCAGAAATAAATTATGTGCTAAAGTAACTTTTTATTTTTAATGTAATACATTGCCTTAATTGGTCCAGTACGTAAACGGTAAGAACATAATAATTATATTCTTTGTATAATGCACTGACAATGTACATAAACATACGAATACTGTTTTGAATAGGTTGATATTGTCTTGTTCACCGATTCATAATCTCTGTGAAGACAATGGTTTTAGAAACGATATTCAAACAATATTATTGAAATCCTCAATTGAACGTATATTATTTATACAAATTAAACATTCAATTCCATTTCAAACAAAACCTTTACAAATTTCATTCGGACGATTCGCAAGTCATCTTTACGGAACCGTATTTATAATATGTAGAAAGTCCAAAACATTTTACACGTATAAAGCATATTTGATTATATTATAATCTAAAACAATCCGTAAAACTTTTATTGCTCTTCTACTTTGAGTAACAAACTAATGTATGTAATGAGCATTAGGTAAACGCTCAAGCCACGAATTTGTTTCTGTCGTAATCTCCTAACCCAAATCGCGGGAGTGCACGCATTCCGACAAATCGGAGGCCGGGCCGTATACTCGATGGTAATGACCATCCAAAACCTCAAGTTGCATTCAAAATCACAAAACGTTGTGCAACGACCTACATAACTTTTACTCGTTAAACTGCAAAATATTTTTTCGCAGCAAATCGTAATTAGCAAGCGAGCGTAATTATTGTATAATCAATTTAAAAGGAATCTGAGAGTTTTGAAGAATTTCCTTGCGTAACTAACAAGGTTCAGGTTGGTTTGATCAGCATGCTACAGTTTATCGTATCCAGTAAGTATCCTGTTTGGTTACGAATCTAGCAAAGTCCTAGTTTGTCACACAACTTGGTCTATGATGATGAATAAGAAGATAGTTAAAATTGCACCACTAATTACCTTTAACGTTGTGTTAATTATCGATCTAGATTTAACATATTTTCTTCTAGTGTACGGCATGTAGGGCAAGAGAAGGTTAGGAACGAAGCCTTATTGAGGCCGTTTGGCTAGCCATCGGTACACGGCATCGCTTGAGGACTACAATACTGACTGGATATTATGAACATGATATTTATGATGACAAAAAGCAACTTGCTTAATGACCGTTTCCTTATGTAATTAGCCGTCCACAGACGAGCCACGGGATCGAAAGAGACCGTAGCCATTTACATCAACGCCAATGTTAATTGTAATGTTATTTAACTTTTTTATAACTGTTATTAGACGTAAGAGTTTTTTTAAAGATGTGCTGAGGAGTTTCTTTCGCCGTTTCTTCTCCACTTTATAAGGCACCCTTCCGAAACGGTGGTAGATGCAAAATATTTGACGTTTCATAAGTGTATTTATAAATACCTAC
>DWJN01006612.1:0-10554 GCA_018248895.1 Carystus phorcus | reverse complement strand
GATGGCCATGTAAGCTTCAGGCAAAGACAATAATAGCAGTGATAACACTATTACCTAATTCGAACAAAATACTGATGATATAATTATTACGTGAATCTACACCAAACAATGGAGTAAGATTCTGTTAAGTCCTACAACACTAGTTCTAGGCCATCCCAAGATGATAAAAAATGAAAACAATAATGATAATATGCTTGATGATATGGAAGGTGGATGGATAATGGATGGATGGATTGATGTCAAGCAGAAAGTGACTTCTTCAACACTACATCCTGAGCCTGTTTAAAATATTTCAGGTTTAAAGACGGACAATGTAACTGGTCAACCAATAAATAACTATACCGCGTGCACTGTTTAGATTAAGCTGGTACAGAATCTACTTACCTTTTAAAGGAAGAATCAGACCATATTATCTCATTCTATTATTATTTGATGACAATATACATTGGTATAAACTCGACGGTAGAAACCCCTAATAAAAATGAAACAGATATTTAAGCTATAAATTTTCTATTTAACTCCTCCATTAGTATGTTATTGATGTATTTGTTTTTTAAAAGGATTTATCTTAAACCAAACACAACCAGCACTAACAAGATCGAAAGAATACTCATTTACTCGATCCCCGCCATTATTTTGCCTCCAGCTAACAAAATGATATCGGATTAACATCGTTCTTGTCATCCCTTTGTTCCCTAACAGTGAAAGTCCTTTTTCCATTAAAACAGCGTACTTTTTTCTTATCGCACGATATTAAAAGTCGCTTTGAAACAGGAATTAAATACATATGATGTTTCAAATAAAACGAACATAAATAAAATTCAATTACATTTTCGAATGGCTGACTTTCGGTTTCGGCATCTCGTTCGGCTGAATATCATTATTCTTCTCATTCTTCATATATAATTTAGAATTTTCTTTTCTTTTTTTATTATTGCAATTTTATAGCTGGCCAAAAAGAAATTAAAAGAAGTTAAATCACATTTTTTATTGCTCAAGAAAGAACGAGATTCAAGATGATTTTCATTATAGTTATAATCATATAGGTATTGTAGAAACGTACTTTTGAACGTATTTTTTGGCGTTTACCATTGTTTTCAAAAGTTATTTTATTATTGAGGACAGGAAACGGCGATAGAAAAGAGATACTAGCACTAAAAAGCAGGGAAATGTTAAAATAAAAGCTGAAGTCCAATCCAAAGAAAATGTTATTTAATTAAAAAAATACTAAACTCTTTTGAGCTTAAATAGAAATTCCTATCTGTAATCAAAACAAGTCATTTCAAATTCATTTACTCCTTGTGGTTTCGTAAATGCATATTTGGTTTGAAGTAACTGATATTATATTCCTTCGCACGAATAACCAGTTGCGGTGGTATGTCGTAATTATATAAAAACAATTTGGCTGTACGCACGTATTTCATACAGTATTTATTGTATTAACCTATCCGATAAATCATGCAAAGTGTGTTACGTACACCTTAAATGCCTTTAACAGACTATGCTCCGTATCCGAAAACATATTTTTGAAAAGATGTATAGTTTTAAATCTTTTGAGCCTGCATTCAACTTATTAATGGTCTACTAAAGGGCATGGGTCTGATTGAGGAGGTTCAAAGCATACTCCATCAGGCGGCTTCAGCTCGGATTAGTGGAGTTTTTAGGTCATATTCCTTGTACTCTGAACGTAATATATACATTAAAATATACTATTAATTATTTTACGGAAATCATAAAAACATAAGCTCGGTTTACACAGGCAGGCTGCGGTATTAAAATTAATGTGACTCCACGAGAGATTTTGTGGTGCCACTGCCCCTGAAATTATCACATCAAAGGGAATTTGAGGTCGCCCTTTCGGATTTTGATTTACATTCAAAAAGCGTAGGTGCTTGGAAAATTTTAAGCTATGACGTCACAAGGTCGATGTCCTTCCCGGGGCTTTTGTCTTTTTGATGAATTGCTGGGAATTAAAATTACTTCCATGACAGCCGAGGTTGCAATACTGAAACCTTTGTACGGTTACCCCAATTATGAAGTCATATTTATTCTCGCTATTTTAGTCTAAGTTTTAACCCGGTAAACATTTTTCTAACATCTTATTTGGTTAAAGCAAAGTGATACTTTTTGTTGGGCTAGGCATTCTCTTTCATCCTGTTAACTATTATTATGTAATCTTCTGGTGTTTCCAATTATATTGTATTTATATAATTGGATTGAAATTACCAGGGCTTCAACGCATTAAATTACCACTACAGGACACAGGTCTCTCCCCACTTATTGTGGAGGCCTAAATACTACTACATTGGACAGCATACTCCACTACGTTGCTCCAGTGTGATTTGGTGCATAAATTATCGTTACTTATCTTTATTATTAAATTGACTGGTCTCGAAAATCACCGGCTAGACTCTTAACTCACAAACTGTATTTTACACCTCTACTTTATCTTAGTATAGAAGTAAAATACACCTTAATTAGGTAATAATAAATTACATAATGTGTTTATTAAAATTCATAAGTTCTATCAATAGTATCAGTAATCACGATAATGGTGAGAATAAGTGTTAGAAACTAAGCACAATTCTAACATAAGTATTTTGTTCCTCCATTGTTATACGTTCAAAGAAGGTTTGCATCTGTCGCGGTATTTGTTTTTCATTGTTTTCCATTTCTTACGTATCCTCTGCGCAGGTGGCGAGCTGGAAAAGACTCGGTGCAAACATTGTTAAGATGCTTGGATGTCTTGAGTGTTTGTTTGCTTGTAAAACAAAAGCCTTTGATGTAAAAAATACTTATTCTACGGAACAAAGTTCATCGCAACTTAACCATTTCTTATAGTGTAAAGGGTATTAAATCTATACTAATATATAAAGGCCTTTGACGCAGACTCTTAACGAAGCAAGCCATAGTATTCCTATATATGACATACATACTCTTTAAATTACAAAATATAGTAAACATCCATGTAATTATAATACAAAACAATTTATTTATTACAAGTCATATATATTTTTTTATTTGTGGTTATCTTATATCTTATGCTAATATATAAAGCTGAAGAGTTTGTTTGTTTGAACGCGCTAATCTCAGGAACTACTGGACCGATTTGAAAAATTCTTTTAGTGTAAGACAGTTCATTTATGGAGGAAGGCTATACTCATCATGCTAAGGAGATGAGCAGCAATATAGAATATTGCGGAAACGGCAAAATTTTGAGCATTTGTTGCGTGCGTTGAGTAAACGGTGAAAGTTACTCAAAAATCATGTATTACAATATTGGTCCCCTCTAAAAGTTCTAAATAAAAGTCCGCCACAGCATATGTCTAGCTTTTAAGTTTAGCCCACTATAACCATTTTTATGGTTATCATCAAATTGTTTTAAATTAATAATTTTATGCCAAAACAACGTTTGTAGGGGTCAGCTAATTTTAAATAATAATAAACTTAATAATAATGCAGATGTACAGCAATTAATAAAGACGGACGGACAATAGATATTGTAAAATGATATTCTTGTAGACTATAAGGAATAATGAGTGTACTATTTGAAAACCGAATATAAAGTTGTGGGACGTCAGCCACACAGTAATTTATTATTTATTCGAGGTTGCAGGTCGTAGGCAGATTTCTCTTACGGACAGATACGTAGATCCCAAATAAGACGGATGAATCCGACCGTATAATAACGTAAGTTTCAATTATTCAGATTTTCGACAAACTTTTTCAGTCAAATATTTTTGAAGTATTCATAAAAAAAATAAAAGTTTTAGAGAATCGTGATATTTAATTAATAAGCTCGATAGCTTGTTATTACAATAATACAGATCAAATGAAGAAAAATTTAGAACTCTAAACAATTTGTAACAAACTTGTTAATGAAATAGTAATAACCTACGTTGACTAATTGCCGTAAAATAAAACAATAATGATATTTTCCAAATTGACATTAAGGTACGAGTACAAAGAGGAGTGAGAATGAAGAACCAAATTCTTGTCCGGAACGGCTCACAAAAGCGAAAATCTAAATAAAGGACGAAACAGGTCTCATAAAGCGATGAATGCGAATTCAATTTTGGGCATCAAAGAAAAATAGCCGAAGACATTTTTTCCAGAAAAACTTGTGAAATTGCCTTTGAATAAATATTTTCACGCCCTTGGGTGCTCCGTCAATGCCTATAAACAGTTGATGTGTATTCACCTAGACAGTTAATTTTCTCTCGTTTAATTTTACTTTTGATTTCACTTTCATAAAGAACAGTTTTTGCGTTATCAGAATGTTTTCTAAAACAAGCTAATTATTAAGCGAGTCTTTAAGTGTGTAATTATAAATGAGACTACGAGTAAGACGTAACCTCATGCAATTATCACCTTAAAAATTACAACCAGAAACTGAAGGATGGATGACCGCTAGTGGATCTCATCAAACATCTTGAACGTTCCAAAGCTGCGGAAGAGCACGTTAAACCGGATTCTTGAGTTGACCACTAACCCATCCTCTAATTGGAACAGCATGGTGGAGGCTCTAGGCCTCCTCAAAAAATGATCAGAAGAAACCCGTGCCCTATAGTGAACCATTAAAGGGATGCCACCAACATCTGGGGAAAAAAGTGAACGGATACACATATACATAGTTTGCGGATGTAGCAGACACTCCACAGATCTTAAGGTAATAAATTCAGTTTTATATAGTACGCAATTCTATGAAACTGTCAGGCTTTACCTTTAGCTCTCTAAATTACTCTACTTCCTTTATAAATCATACGTTCAACTAAATTAATCTGAGATTTAGAGTAAGAATACCTCAGGCAACTATTACACTTCCTAAGCTTAAGGACTATAATCTCGAAGCGAGATGTGGTTGGGTGGTTAGGATTTAATAAACAAATTCCTAAGGCGAGAATCGCAATTCGAAGCACGATTTCATTAAAACAAGTCGTCGAGACGCTAATCTCTGAGCTGGTTGCGTTAAACGTATCATAAATAATTATAATATTAATACCTAGTAAATAATATACAAAGATGATACAGTTGGAAATTATTATTTAAAAAGGATAAACTATAAAACTAAATAATACAATTTAGATGTGTTCTTTAATCATAATAATTCCCGTAGTAAATTCTGAAAATACAATTAATTATTATTAAGGATTTAATCATCATGTACATATGTATGTATATTATTTTTCCTTTAGTGTCTATCACTGAATTCCTAAAGCTTTAGATCTAATTTGGATGATATTTGTGTATTTAAGTACACCCAAGAATGGTTTAGTTTCACAGTTTGATCCTATAAAAAACATTTTTATGTAGTAGCATAACATTTGCTGGATATATATAATGCATATGGTAGGAGTGAATTAAAAATAAATGATCCACTGTATTCGGTGTCCCGCCATGTTGGATTTAGAGTGACGTCACATACCTTACTGTCGATTATCATCTAACTAAAGGTGTAAACAAAATTTCAGCTCAATCGGTTGAAGATACCTGCTTCAAAATTGAGTTGCAAGATTCCACCCGAACAAACATACCCGCATACATTGCAAGTTAAATAAAAGTTTTTAATTAATAATAGTCAAAATATTATTGAATCTCTCCCAAGTAAGAACCAACAACAATAATCCATAACGTATCTATCCAGTATATCCTTCTTTACAAACGTCATAGTTGACAGTTGACACGTGTCATAACACCAATCTAGTTCAACATAACATGAGCGTTTTGGAGCGAAATAAGAAACGTGATATTTTATGTATCTGGTACAACTCTATTGTCATTAATCATTACTCGTTTACACTTATTAATATAAATTATAATGAAGTAAAACAAAACATCCACGGCCAGACTGTACGCGAGTAGCTAAAATCTTTGCTTATGACGGCCAACATTGAACGCGTTTTATATCATCATCTTTAGTCTGGTGAATTTTGCATTCATTACCATAACTGAATAATAAATGTTTCGAAATATCATGTGTAGTGGCCTGTGTTGTATGGTACTCGCCAGAGGAACACCGAGGGCTGCATTCCGCTATTACTGGCTCACTACACAACACGAGCGCGGGCGCACGTCTAACCCGTACCGAGTCCTCTACTCGACTGACGGTTGACAGTTACCCCCGTGTCCGTGTACGTGAGACAATGTTGAGTATCTATTTAATAGATACAAACACTACATCATGAATTCAATATTATCTGGCAAACAAAACACGAGATTAGCGGTTTATTTGTAATGAGTCTACAAACGAATAAACGAAGCGAATGATGGGACGTGGTCACCGTCACCGTCGTGCCGGTTTCTGAAAGACTGATCAACTAAAATAAACTGTCAAATCTATTGCCAAACGTCAATTAGGTTGCTGAAGGCATAATTATCGTGCTCGATTTGAATTTGACCAGTTAAATAGAGCCAAATTTACCACCGACTCCTATGTCAAATGCCATATTGTTTTTGATTAATTAATCTATAACTAACGTTTCAGAAACTCAAATTGATTTGACAGAGCTTCTAAGTTAACGTGCCAAGTTCAACAAGATTTGTATTAGTCTTTTAGAAATCGTTCGTAAAGGTATCACAGATGCATTGCCGACTGGAAAAGACGGCGAGAAAGTTTCTTTAAATAGGTTGAATTTCCGTCACAAATATTTTATACAGTATTTGTGATACTTTAAATTGTTTCTTTAGCCGAAATTTTACATCATGTATTAAATTAATGTTCGTTTGGTATTAATTAACTAAACCTATTACTAGTTATATGTTTGATCTGCATGAAGAAATCCCAAGACCTTTCGCTTAGCAACCAAAGTCTAAGTAGGCTATATAGTCGTTGTTCGTTCCTAGACCCTGTTCAAACAGTAACTTAAATTGGAAGACAAGCCCTTGTGATAAATCTGAAGGGGTAAATTTACAAATATTTACCCTCAAGGCTTTTAACACGAAGCGTAATTGTCTGAGCGCGGGTGTACAGAGTAATTTTCTAAAGTAGAGGGCACCCTACTTTACGGCATAGGGTACTATTCATAATAGTATATTTGCTGTTGTAACTGTAGTAATTATCAAATTTCATTAAACTCAGAGATAATACTAAGCAGTCTCCTCATTTCTGAGGAGGCCTAGAGCATACTTTACTCCAGTAAAGATTGGTGGAGTTTTTACCTATGTGTCAACCCAACATGGTCACAGGTAAGACTACGGTGGCGGCGAGAAAACTAAAATCAAAAAGTAGGTTTCTACAAACACTTTTCGAAAGTCAACTACGCCATCGCTTCAACAAAATCCTACGATGAGTGGCCCTGGTAGAAAAAGAGGCAAGACACTCCCAAGGAGCTTTTTTTCCAACTCACAGTCACAGACAGCACTTAGATATTACTTCCCTTGATTTACTTACTGTCATTAAAATATTCATCTAATTTGTAGTACATTGGAAAACCTTTGACTTAAGCTGAGCATAAGAAACTGGACGAGTCAAATATCGGTAATATCACTTGTGTGTATCCGTTTACATTTAAAACTAATCTTATCAATATAGTTGATTAAATAAACCCTACATAAATGTAAAGCGCAAATATATATGTATGTATATAACATAGTACTGTCATATTGTTATGAATGACCTCCATATGTGTTCAAACAACCCTTTATTTCAGGTAGGTATTTATAAATACACTTATGAAACGTCAAATATTTTGCATCTACCACGTTTAGGAGTGGTGCCTTATAAAGATGTTTATATAAGTTGTAGGATATAAATGGTGCCTATAAATGTGATTAGGAAAAAGTTATTGATCTTGAAACAATGTCGAATTTGGACTTTCGAAGTCTTTGTTAAAACCTACTTGGAATAAATACTTTACATTCATTCGTTCAACGCCTTATACATAATATATATTGTTCAATGTTCCTAGAACCTGGACACAGTCGTTACGTGTGTGGTCGGCATTACGTTTTTAGGTCACCGCATTCAGCGAAGTGTTTCAAGGGTGTTTTATAATAAGAGTGAGGGAGGAACTCGTTAGCGTGAGGAGCAACATATGGTATCATGCATCAACCTCTGTTTTTAGGTGAAAAGTTGAAGGACACGACGTAAATAAACTATTTTTGTAGGTTTTCGTACATCAAAAGTGGAACTGTGAGAGCATTATTCTTGTATAGGTAGTTGAGTAAAAAATGTCGTAAGGATACTTTTAAAACAGAGATTAATGGACTTTGAAAAATCATACGTCGTCGATCGTTGGATAAATACAGATTCATTTACTTAATATAATTAAGTAATGTAAATTGATGGTACAAAATTTATATTAAACTTCGCCTCATGTTTACGTGAGGTCATGTGTTACCTCATTAATGAAATCGTTATTTATCTAGTGATTAGGATCCGTGATCATTAACGGTTGATGATCGATACTGATCATTAACAGCTATATTTTAACACGTTGGTTCCTGTTGTGTTATACTGTCAAATATCTAATTCAAATCAAATCAATAATCTTAATTTAAATAGGTATTTTAGTCATTTATCCAATAATTTAATGTTTCTTACATAGGTACTAAAACATTCCTGTCCTCCATATATATATAGATAGGGTACATATATAGATAGGTATATAGACAGGGCACCTGAGAACCGTCTTCCTTTATACATATGTTAAAACGTGCAGCCATTTGATATTAACATGTTACAAATGTGACTCCTAAACACAAGTAAAAAAATACAAAACAAGAAAAACTATTATAATAAATATTCTCTAATTTGATTCGATCGATTAATGTAGCTACAGACGTGCATATTACTTGAGTAGCAAAAATGGTAGTTAAAGATCGTAAGAGTAAGATTCCTAGGGCACGTTGAACTATTGGATGCAATTATTAGATAGCAGTCCCCCATCCCCATTCTATCATCGGACCATCCCTCCATCCATCCCTTCTTTGTAAATATCCCTCCAGTATAATATTAACATAATATTAATATTAATGATTATAATATTAATGTCTTTAAGTCAAGAGTGAATAGGCTTCTTCTAAGTTAATGCGCTTTACCACCCAAGACTACATTACCGCGTAACATAAGGTGGGATTGTAGTCAAGCATTAACTTATAATGGATAAAACAAAATTAACATCCGTCTCCTAAATCTTACTATGACCGTTACTGCTGAATGAGACAGGCTCCACCCTGACCCTAACCAAACTAACCCACCCTAACCCTCATGTGAGGTCTCAGCTTATAAAACGTGTATGATTATATC
This sequence comes from Carystus phorcus, assembly GCA_018248895.1. NCBI lineage: Eukaryota > Metazoa > Arthropoda > Insecta > Lepidoptera > Hesperiidae > Carystus > Carystus phorcus. The sequence continues at coordinate 1,307 of DWJN01006612.1, read as the reverse complement.
TACAGAAAATTAGATACAACGTTTGTCGAACGTAAAGTTTATCTACAAGTATAAGACAAATTCAATGAAAACAAAAATCAAAAGGAGCTTAATAAAATCCGTCCTTCCAGTTATTCGTCAAAAGATATTCTCTGAAAAGGTAAACAAGCCCATATCCTTAGTAATTATTAAAATGAGCCCGAAACGAGCTTGGATGAGGAACCGGTATGACAATATTGCGACAGAGCCTCCTTTGTCCGGGCACAGCAAATTGTGGAATCTGGAAACTTTTAAAATATGCGTACCTTTCTTGCGATTAAGATTCATGAATCGGGGATTTTGTTGTTTGCTCAATGGGTTTTCACCGAAATAACAACGATTTTCAATTTTGTTTTCAGTCGTACTGAAGAATTTGGCAACGAATTGATCAATTTGCATCAAATCATGAACAAAACGGATAATATTTTATCATTCATTGTACTCTTGAATTACATCCTATATTTTGATAAATAAATTGATGTTCAACAATTTACAACAAAAATACATCTACTGACCAGGAATATGGAATTAGATATCACCCCTCGTTATGTTATCTCCAAGTTTTCATTAACAATGTACTAAATAAATGTAAACTAAGCTCTCAAGCTCTAAATATTTTTACCATACATATAAAAATAGCATCAATATGATAATTACATTTCTTATTACCTTCACAGTTAATTAATAAATATAGTAATCCACATTATCGGTCATCATAAATTCAGTAAACAAATTATTGTTATTGACATTTTTTATTTTGTACAACACTTCTATTTCTATGATTTAGAAACAAATTTGTTTATTGTATATGGAACAAAACAGTCCAAATATCTAGTGACTCCTCATTCCCGATTCCACGAGAACATCCGTTTCTCTTACGAATACTCCGTGACTTTAAATATGTTACGAACCTAGTTTCCTTGTGATACGTTTCCAGTGGACTGGATGAATAATAAAAAAGTATGTATATTGTTATGTGATACGAGTATAAGCTTTTATATATGGGTATAGGTATATTATTTTGCATAAATGAAGGAAGTCTGAAAGTAGCACCCACTGGTGGCGGTGTAAGATTATAAATTGACAAAATTGAGTAATTGCAAATTATTTTAGTTCCATAAGGTTTTAACAGATGGCGGAGTATGTCTGATAAATTGAGTACGTAAATCTTAGTCACAGCAACGCGTGGCCGGGTCTGTTATGTTATATTAAATAATAATAAATAAATAAATAACGCCACACACTCATAGCCCCACACTAGGATACCCTGTGTCGTGGGTGCCATGGAC
>DWJN01006611.1:0-10555 GCA_018248895.1 Carystus phorcus | reverse complement strand
CAAACATTTCAATTTTCATTCAAAGTGCGATGTACTTGTAGACAAATAGAAAAAGGTAAGTACACACCCAAATGGTCTCTAAGTATTGTGATTAAAATGATTATTTACCTCACGAATAAAACGATGTGAAGTGGAATAAAATAAACGAATAATTTGGACGGAAAATGTGAACTGTTTTGACTTTGATTACGCTTTTTCATGCTCGTGTCCCCGTAATATATAACAAATGATAAATATTGCATAATCCGTATTACCAGATTTTGCAATGGAAGTTCATAAATAATGATACTTTATGTCCCGTCAAAGTTGTTAATAACATCTGATATGATTTACATGTAGTGTGAGCGTATTCGTAGTAATTGATGTATACTCATCAATACGTACGAGCTTATTTTGTGCGATACGTCATAGAAATTTAATACAGGGTATAATATGTATGTAATGTTCCTTTGTAAAGGAATCTTTTTGTTGAAGAACCTTTGTATTACTTTGTTTAATGCCAACGTCACTCCTAATTATGGTGGCTTTGTATCTTTCTGACAATCAAAATGAACCAAGATTTTGGTTATATTACTAGAGCACCAGTATTAAGCTATTTCCTTGCTTTCGCCTTATCGATGTAGCCCTTTGGTGTAGCAAACACCTCTGGGTTTCAGAGACGGTCAACTTCTACCATTTCCTTCAGTTGCTGAGCATTACCCGACGGCATATAAAGAAGTCGGTTTTTTGGTAATTATATTTTGATAGCTTAACGACTCTTCAAGTTGTAATTAATTTAATTATTATAATGCGGTGATCAGAGTAACATAAACAATATCAATAAAACACAGTGGAACTATGTAAGTATGTAAGGTAAGTAGTACGTCTTTTAACAGTACAAACATATTTTCATATTTACCCGATATTTGATCCCCGCGGGAGAGGGTATAAAGAGTTTGGAACATATCCACATCACATTAGAATAATGTAAGATATTTCCTATAACGGTCTCTCTAAAGTGTTGTCGGACGACTTTCATTGCCCAAACAAATAGAATTTAGAGTACTCGAATATGTTAGTTGATTGTACATTTTATTTGATAAGAATCTATAAATAAATATAGTAATAAAAAGTATAAAAATTAATATAAAAATAATTAAGTGTAAAATAAATATAATAAGAAACAGTATGTACTGTACTTTTTGTTCAATTTATTTTATATACTTGAAAAAACTAACCAGTAAAACTAATTTCTTAGTCATCTTAGTTTAGAATTTTCTTGAATAAAGTCACTGCCGTTATGTATTTTTTATAAAATAACCATATTGGTTCCAAATGTTACCACGGTTTTAGTTACTGCCATACTATTGTTTTAGTGAAATGTATACTATAATTATATATGAATGGAAATTGTTCAAAGGATGTCTCAAAGAAAACAGTGTCTAGCAATAACACCGTTTTGTACTGTATCAAATGAAATTCGATGTATTTCGTGTGTTCAATAAAAGTATTATATCTATATACATATGTATTTATGTTAAAAAAGATACGCTGTTTCTTTGTCACGAGCTAGTTATACTAGGCACGATTCGTTCGAACCCATCTAGTGACCTGGAAAGTATTTTACCTTTATTGCCGCAGAGTTCAAAGTCTTGAATAAAAAAGAAATACTCTTTTGTGTTTTATTTTGCTCTTTTACTTTTATCCTAGCGCTATTAGGAATGTAAATCAAAATATATATTTTTTGTAATTTAAATGTGACTTCATTAACCTTTCTGCGAATTTAAAGATAAATATAATGAATAATTTAAGTATACATTATTATGTAATAACACTTTGCTGATGGAAACGCATAATAATGTATCTTAGTAGCTATCCACGCTAGAAAAAAAGTTTAGACAGTGAATTTAATTGTAATATCATTCTCTAAATATTACACCAAACTTATTATAACAGGTCAGCAAAAATGGCATCTAAATCGGTTAAGCTGTGACCACAATCCCTGCAACTGCGTCGAAATATCGGCGTATAAAATACATTATAAAATACATTATAACAAATGCACTCATTGCACGATTAGTTAAGTTTAAAATCACACTTACTTTGTAATAGTCTTTATGTACTTTTGTACTCTAGAGGGTATCGTGAGCCGTTAATCTGTTAACTTCATAGAAAACATGGTAATACCCTTTTTGATGATATAAAAACCCCAAATATTATTAAGCAACTCACCACTAACTCTAATAATTCACAGTGGAGCAGCGTGGTGGATTACACCTTGCTTCGTGTAGAGAAACCCGTGGCCTGTAACAGACTGCTAGATAAACGTATATAGCCTGAGAAACATATGGCACGATCAAACTCCAAATGAAAATCTGAAGTGAAGTGCTTGAAAATTGTGACGTCAGTTTCATCGTGTTTAATTCCAGATGAGCCGGTTACTAACCTAATTCCAACTGAAAAGAAATGAAACGTGACGTGACAGGAGTTGTAGATATTTGTTACTTAGATAGACTTCAAACTATTCGTTTCGAAAACCGTTATGAACTACTAATGTTCCGTAATTTGTAATACACAGTCATCCGTATTTAAACGAGTAAAAATAAAGTGTTTGTTATAGACACATACATTATGAATTATTATAAAGTTCTACAGTTAAATAACTATTAGATTATCCAAAGATCCATAAGTAAATTTACATTTTCTTAGACATCGGTCACGTGACAAAAAATGGTGCAGATTGCGTTGAGTCTATGTTGACGTCATTTAGCGGTAAGAATCAGAATTTAAAATGACGACATTTTGTAGATTCTTGGGCTTCTACTAAGTAACGTTAATTAGGTTTCAAAAACACAAGTACCTACATACATTTTGATGTCGAATTTGAGGTAATCCCAATTATAATATCTTCAGTAAATATGTCTCATGTTAATCGTACAAGTAAAATTGTTTTGATATCCGTTATTTAGATTTTTATAAAGATTTTTTTAAAGCGCCACAGCTAACAGATTGATTAATAAAAATATTATTATTATAAGTTAAAGTTTGAAACAATATCTGGACTCACTTTTATTACAAAGTTACTTTTGTGATTCAATTTAGGATTTTTTCATTAGGTTAGGTTTGGAGTGTTTCATAGAAATTATGTAAATGAGGTAGGTACGCAAAGGAATTCTTAATACGAAGTCCAAAATTTATTCCATTCTAATATCTGGACGTCTTAAATTGTAAGGGATAAGAAGGTATTGTTTGGTTTACGGAACAAAAATCTTATAGCGTTCTTATATGTTAAGATAAAAAATCCATATAACCCGAATTCTGCTCTCACAACAGGTAACAAAATGGCCGCCACGAGCTGCCATATTGTTTTCAGTTAAAAAATCAGTAATAATTAACGTTTTAAATCCTTAAAGAAACTGTACTTTATTTTCTGAATAAAAGTATTGGATAGTGCATTTTATTATTATTATATTACTATTATTTTATTATATTACCATATTATTATTATAATATTATTATTTTACTATATTACCAAACATGGTCAAAAAGATACGACATTCGAAAATAAGATAATGTACTGTTTCTTTTGATGGGTTCCCCGATCACTCTGTTTTTCTATCAATATTAGGAATAACATCTGTAATAAAACTTTCTTTCAGGAGCAATTAATAAGTTGTGATGTTACAGAAAACGTACTTACATCTTCATAATATTAGATACTCTTATTAGAGCATCAACATTCTGAATTTAAATAAGTCTCTCCTCATCACTGAGAAGGTCTCTAGAGCATACTCCACCAGTGTGCTTTTATGTAGCATCAACATTCTGAATTTAAGGAAGTCTCTTCTCATCACTGAGGAGGTCTAGAGCATACTCGACCACGCTGCTCCAGTGCGGATTGCTGGAGGAGTTAGTGGCCAACCCAAGTGTCGAAAGTTTTTAAGCCATCCAAAAGTCTCCGACATGACTTGTCAACTATTATTTATTATAACAACCTGGACTGACGACTTAACGTGCCGTCCGAAGCACGGAATTTAATTAAATTCAAATTCAATATAATTTATTCATGTAGGTATTATTTCAATACACTTATGCACGTCATTTATTTTGATTCTACCAACGTTTCGGGAAGGTGCTTTTACATCGAGGAGAAGAAACGGGGAAAGAAATTAGGATGATAATAAAGGATTGTAATGATCTTACGCCTTACCTTATTTGTTTAATGCATATATTTTCGTAGATACAACAATATTTAGAAAATACAGTATATAGCCAGTGTCGTTAATGAGTTTATCAACATTACCGGTTGGAATTTTCAATCATCGTTCTAATTAACAGTAGTTAATAGATTTGTAATTAAATTGCCATCTGATAACACATATGAAATTTCTGTAATCTAGTAACGATAATGAGGTCCGGTAAATTGATTTGTGAAATTTGCTTTCGTTGAAAAAACGTTTCAGACAAACTGTAATAATTCTAGCATTCGGCAGATATAATTCCTTTCCGTGATGGCTGCCTTGTTAGCTACCATATTTTTTATCTTAGATAAGTTAATGTTTGTCGTCAACCCACCTGATGATAAGTGGTAAAGATGTTAACATTTTGATCTTGTTTGAGTCAGTCCGCATACGATTTTTTGTGGTCGACCCGGGAGTTTGAGAGGAAATACCTTTCTTTCTTCACATTTTTTTTTGTTTCTAATAACGCATCGATAATAACTATCGAGTTGCTGGTGTCCCTGATTCGATTTCCATTTACCATCAAGTGGCTCATTTATCAGCTATTCTCATAAAAGTGTGCGAGAGAGACAGATGATGTTTTTCTGCTCATTTATTAGCTACTAACTTTGCCCGCGGCTTCGCTCGCGTTAAGAAACTTCATCCGCTATTTTATCCCTTTGGGGGTAGAATTGATTAAATCTTTTCTTAGCAGATGCCTACGTCTACCTGCATGCTGTCTACCTACCTGATTACATCTACCTGCATGCCAAATTTCAGCCCGATCCAGTGATTTGGGCTGTACGTTAATAGATCACTATGTCAGTCAGTCAGTCACCTTTGAGTTATATATACATCTATTTAAGATTAAGATTTACGATTAAGATTCAAATAAAGAATGTCCGAGAAAGATATTGTGCGAATTTTTACATAACGTTAGAATTTTAATTACATCAAATTTCAAAAACAATTTTATAGAGACAGAACTTTTTAATTAATAAATGTAATCCTGATAGAGTGTCATTGAAGCGCTCCGGAAGTTTGACTCGAAAGATGTAAAATGTTACGTCGAATATAATATTTTTGATTTCAATTTTGATTTATATTACTAGTACCTATCAGTATTTCTGTGCATAAAGGGAATTTACAAGAAGCCTGTATAGCAAGTTTTAATATTTATACATGCTAAATAAACTCACAGTATCTAAACAGGTAAGCTTAAGCTTCATTGTTAAGCTTTCGAATACATAATTAACATTATGCGATCCATTAACTTAAATCAAATATTCATGTAACATAACATGTTTATAAAATACTTGTTTAAAGAATTGTCTTCCGGTGTTTTCTTTCCATCATATGTAAGCAATTTGACCGTCGCTTTCAACCCATCAAAGGTCCTAATGAGGACTGCTCTCTCCTCATCACTGAGGAGGTCTAAAGTTTACTACTCCACGCTGCTACAGTGTGGATTGGTCCAACCTAAGTCTCGGAAGCTTTTATGCTGCCCGGAGGCCACCGACATGGCTTGACGACATGGAAATAAAAAACCATAGCCGCTTCTACTTAAGTTAGTAATTGTAATGTTGTTTAAACTTTTTTTAACTGTAATTAATATAAGTATTGTTTAAAAGATGTGAGGTTTCGTTCGCCGTATCTTCTCCTCGTTATAAGGCACCTTTTCGAAACGGTGGTCGGTGCAAAATAGTTGACGTTCATAAGTGTATTTACATTTATAAATACTTAGTATTTAAATAATAGGTTTACCTATATGAAATAAATGATTTGAGAATTTTAGTTTGATCATTATAACAACCGCGACCAATGGCTTAATGTGCCCTCCGAAGCACGGAAGCGCCCAATCGTTACCACTAGGTCACCCATCCAAGTACCGAATGCACCCGCAGTTGTCTAACTCTGTCGATCGCTTAGGAAAATGCGAACTGTTGGACTATGAGCGCTTCATTTGACGCTTAATAAGCAATAATAAACCCTTAAACGCCCATACCTCTGCAATAGTATTCCATAGTATGTGGTACGGACAACATAATTAACTCATCACTAACACCCACGACCCGAGAACAAACATTTATCCTACACATAATCCCACACATCTGCCTATATTTGATAGGGCATCAAACTCGAGAATGACGTTACACGTTATATTTTCGGAAATATGTTTTTTATGTAACTAGTAAAAAGGTATATTTTTTATATTCAGGTATAATTAGATAACCTCAGGTTGTACCAGGCTTTTAGTCAACATATTTAATTGGAAAAGCTATAAGTGCTTTGCGCTTACATTTGGAAACGTTTTCACTTTACCGTTTATCAAAGCTAAAATTTTTACGACCCTCTTTTATAGCATTCAATCACGAATTTCATGGAGAAAAGCCCGAAATGTTTACCGAGAATTTGTTGAGTTTTAAATGAGTCGGTCATTTTGACCTATTAAAGATAAGGCATTTTATTATTATAGCAAATATTTTACGACACCATTTAGGCGCAGTCATTACCTACGCAGATTAATAAATCCTAACAGACATTTTCCCAACGGTTGATGATTTATTATTCCTATATTATTAAAATGTCCGCGACCAAGACATTTATTTGAAAAGATCGTCTGTTTAGATGCGATATTTACCTTGGGCAATTAATTTAATGTTATAAACGTAAGCGGGCAAATGCAAATATCCCAGATGCATTACAAACGAGTATGCGACCACGATATTATAATGCATAAGATACCTGACATAAAGTAGACATTAAGGATTTTTCTGTCAATGTCATCTGTCATCCCGTCAAAAGCGTTTACGCGCCACTATACACACGTGACTACGAACCATGTAACTGGGTCGAAATATACATGCATTGTATTATAACATTCTAGAAAGAATTCCGAGGTTACTATAATTAAAACTTCACTCACATATAAGAACAAAACTCGTTAAGCCACTTTTTATTCAGAAGAGGAACAAATAAGAAAACTACAAGGGAACATCTAACCTGAATGAAACTCCAGTATTAGTATACTTGACCTAGAAACGAACTTATTATGCTGGCTCGTAATTATCATCGCAGCTCATGATTGACCGACTATTGGGCTCGAGTTTCCTCGTACAATTTCAGGAAAAATCCATAGTCCATCCTAAGCAAGGGCGAATTGACAATTTCATATACTCGTACCTCCAAGAAAATTATGTAGAAGTTAGGTGCGTTGGTTTCTTTACGGTTCTCATTATCCTAAGCAATCATTTATTTCTAATCTACACTAATATTATAAAGAGGAAAACTTTGTTTGTTTGATTGTAATGAATAGCCTGAAAAACTACTGGACCGACTTTAAAAATTACATTATCCACGACTAACATAGGCTATATTTTATTTTGAAAAAAAGGGTTCCGTAAGATATTTGGGTTTTACGGACACAAGGTGTAAAAAAATATAACTTATATGGCTAAACAATGTTTTAGTAAGCATATATGTTTGTAAAACTTTTCTAGGTACTTGTTGAAGTGAATGTTTAATGTAATGTAAATGCGTAGTTTGATTTTCGTAATATATCTAAAAACACATGACAAAATAACAATAATATTTAATAGATCTATTTGTTCCATTCATCATGTTGAAGATTGGAGCGAGATTATTTTACTAATCCTTCGCACTTCACTTATCCTTTTGCAATTTTATTTTTTCCCTCTTTGCCCGTTTGTTTCCTATATATATGTACATGTGCGTTTTTTGTCCTTAACCTTAGGATCGATTTAATTGACGAAAGTGGCTGTCAGTTATAAATCATAATCTAACAATAATACGCTTAGGATTTATTGAGTGCGCTAACATTTTTTCGAGGCTATTAAGGTATACCTTTTCTGTTCAAAGCGAGGAAAATAAAACAACAATACGCCATATTTTTAAGCACGAACAAAACTCCTTTATTCGCAAATCCAATTTATCTAAAGCCAGTTAATAATCTTGGCTATAAATTGACAGCCTTTTAGAAGTAAAGGTAACTCAGTGTTTATTCAATTTTCTTCCCGGCAAGTTCTATGCTGAACACGAACGGTTATTTATAGAGGGAAATTATTTCAGAAGACCATTAAAGACAGAAACTTGATTCGCGTTTGTTCTTCAAATATTTTACTTCTGTAAGTCCGAATTACAGTTGATTGTTTGTGAAATAAGATCCGCGGCATGACTTATTATTGTTTTTATATAAAATGGCTTTGTGGATGAACAAAATAAATCGACTTCAGTTTAATACCTGCGCCAAATTAGATATTCCTATTTCTGAAATCAATTAAATACACAGTAGGTAGGCATAACTCAGAAACTACTGGTCAGATTTAAACTTCAATGAGACCACATGACAAACATCACCTTTCGAATATGAAAATAATAGTTTAAATCGGTGGTACACCCAGTAAAGAATTAACATATAAAAAATGTAGTGGAATCGAGAATCTCTTCCTTTTTGTAAGTCGGTTAAAAGTAATACTCTATATGTCGTAGTAATAAAACTTTTTTTATCGGAACGGGAGTGAATTAAATTGATAGAATCTGATTTTGACATTTAGTGAGAGTATCTTTCATGGTACGAGTAAAATTAATAGCAATTTTCATGGCTCCGTATGGATTTAAAAGAAGTAAATTTCTCACGTTAAGCTTACGTAGACATTACTTTTTATAGTTATGAGTACCTATAAAATATGCTTCAGAACGAAAGAACAGGTCGTCTATACTAATAATTACTGAAGAGTTTGTTTGAACGCACTAATCTCAGAAACTACTTCAAATTGATGTTTTGTGTTGGATAGTCCATTTACCGAGAAGGCTATGGACATAATATAAGGCCAATATTCACCCAGCGAAAACAGAAAAATGTTCTGAGATGATACAAAGTTCGCAAGTCTATAATATTATATAATAGCAGAAGTAGTATTTTACGTTAGTGTCACGGTAGTAGTGACACTTTATGATTGTATTTGAGATATACTGCTAATAGACTGTGTCGGTTTCACAGCGGCACGAGAAATAATGTTTTATAAGGGTTGAAAGTATCTAAAGGAGTTCTCGCTTCATTTCTGGAAACCTAAGCTTTTTGCTATTTACCAAAAACACTCTTTGTTTCGTTTTACGAAATCTATCTCAGTTAAACATTCGAAGTTACACTCGAATATAAATGAAAATGTGACGAGATTCTTTAAATAGTTTTTTATGTAACAAACTTGATACTTGATGGTATGCGGTCCCCGTTTCCCATGCGTTATCGATCAACAAAAAAAGTTAGTTTTACTTCTCAAGACTTCTCAACCTCTTTTTCAGTTGCTTTACCATCAGAACGGCAAGTACCAATAGTTTTCCATAGCACATTCACTATATAGTCCCTTGACATTACACAATAACAGTAAATAGAGTAGGTCCTTGTTTTAAAATAGTTACTGTACTGTACACACGGCAGGGACCATATTTGACTGTCGATTGTGCAGTCGAGGATAGAATTCGCCTTGTGTATTACACATGCATAACATTAGTGTCTCAAAGGGGCCTCTACATGTTTGTCCTGTGTCCCCACGCAAGCCTTCCAAATAACTGGGTCCACTAACATCCTGGACCCGTGAAACATTAATTAATAATGCAATTCTTACGCGAAGCTCTAAGCGGGCATCTGTCACCTCTTATAATAACCTGGTCTGCCGGCATAGCATTGGGGTCAAACTTCTAGGCCGCCCCGATACAAAAAGCGAGTCTCAAGCACAGTTCTTATTCTCGAAGTCGTTTAAAGCACTTTGGTCCCATTTAACTTCGTTGTATATAAAGCTAATGAGGGTCTATTACAAAAAAATATTTCTTGTGTACTTAATATAATGGCCTATTATTAAGTATATTTATGCATATTGACTATAGGTATATGTAACCGCTATTTTATTTCAATAAATATCGATTTCGTGTTTCATAAATATAAAAAAAAAACTTGGTTTACAGTGAAAGGTTTCTTTTTCGCTATTTGCCTTTTTTAAATTAAGTGTTTTTTCTGCGATTTATTATAAGTACATAGCAGATTTGGAACGTGTTAACCTGTAACAATTAAATATATTTCTATCGAATAATTGTGAATTTAAAGCATTCTTGAATACATTTAAACCATTAATACCGTTTAGGAGAAGTTCAGTGACATACACATGAAGTGAAGAATTGTATATAAAGGTATAATTTAGTGTAGTAAAATAGCTTTTAATGTTACTAGAATTGTTCTAATATATTTTGAATTTCATTAAGTGAGCTCTTCCTTAGATATATAAATAATTTGACTTTGACTTTGAGATCAAAGTCTAGTCGACCGGTTAATACTTATTCGT
>DWJN01006610.1:0-10556 GCA_018248895.1 Carystus phorcus | reverse complement strand
GATACATTACAATACTATAAATTGGTTAAAAGATAAAAAAACTGCATGTTGCTTAGACTTTTTTGATGTGTGTATTTACCAACATACTACGGAACCCCTGTAAAATTGACATACTTCTAGGTTAGCTTTTGTAGGCTGTGGGTTATCTGTCGGTAAATAACCATTAGCGTCATATTAAGTAGATTTATTTCCACTTTTAGTATCCATTTTCGTGAAATAACTTGAAATATATCAATCGTACCCTAACGTTATAGCGGCACAACAGAAAAAATACAAACATGCTTCATCTTTGACGTAAATATCTACTACTTATTGCAAGTCAGCGTTTGACTACCATCCTTTGTTTTCGTACAAGATCTAATCTCGAATGGTAACGAATGGTAAACTTAAAGCACAACATACGAACTGGAACACAATGCTTCACTATAAGTTATATATTTTACCTTGCCATTTACCACATTTATATTTTACAAAAAAATCTAGGCTGCAATTGTTTCTTGTGTAATGAAATTTAAAAGGAATCGATCGGAATCCGAGAGCGTTTACTCAGTAAAGTGTTCAACTGTATTAAGCTGGCTATTTTTGGTAAACTATCTACCTAATTAAAACCAAGCTTCGAATATTGTAAAATGAAGCGTCATCGCGCCGTTCAAAGGGTAAGTGACAATTTCATAAACAACAAAGGCTGAAACTGCTGACAGTAGACACTTTAGAGTTTTTTATTTGTTTTGCGAACGAATATAGTTCCAATACTTTTGTTTGTTGTTGACAAGTGTTTTTGAAACTGGACTCTTAGGTTGGCTGTTTTCACTTCGATTGCTATGAGTTAATACTTATTAGTCTGTGAAAATACGTCCAGGAAAAGTTCCTACAGTGATTGAAGTAACTGAGGTTAACTTCACTACACTTCTGTCACGTTGTTTGAATACTACTGATATATATAAGATAGTCTGTTTGTAACTCAATCAAACGAATATTTGAATTGCAAATGAGAAATTAGTGTTTACGAGTTATAAGAAATACGTTTTAAAGATTCTCTTTAGAGATTGATAATTATCGTTTTCGTACAAGTAAATGAATATTACTAGACACGAAGACATGAGTGGATGAAACGTGTGAAATAATATGTAAATGGTGATAATGGGCAATAGTAACTTTGTTTTTAGATATAATTTTTCGCATTGTTTATTTATTTGACAATCCTAACATAACATATAGGGTAGTTTTAATGTTCTTAATAGTTTGTGTATCCATATAAACTCCATTTAAAGTAAAAACAATACATCTTAATATATACAACCCCTTCATAGATTCGTATCTTCATAAATAATAAATAAAATATAGTAAATGAGTATGCCATACCCCTTTTCATCCTAAGACATTCAAAATATTGTAACAAAAAACTTATAAACAAACGAAGCTTCATATTATGCGTATTTATAATATTACATTCGTATAGATTAAACTGACCCCTATAGCAGTAAAATAAATACATAAAATTTATATGACGCCTGATAAAATTGAGCAGCAAATATTTCGGGTGCGGTAAGACATAAAATCCCCAAAACAAAGCGGCGAGTTACCAGCTCTGTTACATAATAATCCCAGAGGGCAGCTTGTGGCGAGCTGTTAATACGTAACGAAACCAAAGAGCCGATTGCTCCCGTGGGAACTCTCAATTCTTTTATATCGTTCACTTGAGGACGATATACGCTATATACCAAATACAAAGACATAGGTAAAATAGGTATGTATACGAATATGTATAGGAATGTAATTTATATGTGTGTGTTATAATTGCTTTTTACACAAACTAGTATACGCTAAATTCATTTTCAGGTCGATTGGAATAGTTTTTTTTAGAAATTAGCAATATCATTGAATAAAATTACTTTTAATAGCGTTTTTAATATATTGCTATTATTAAATATATGAACGGTACTTGTATTTCAAATATATGGGTTTTATTTTAAACTTTTGTGAACGCGGACACTCGACATTTTAACCGGGGCGGATACTTAAGATTGACTAACTGATTAAATTTTAGTATTATCAATAAAAATCATTTTTTTATTTTTTGGTTTTTATTTATTATATTTGCACTGGACTGTTTTTATTGTAATCTGTATCGCCGTTTCTTCTCCTTTTTATAAGGTACCCTTCCGAAACGGTGGTAGATGCAAAATATTTGACGTTTCATAAGTGTATTTATAAATACCTAGGTGAAATAAATGATTTTAGTTTGAGTTTATCTTCAACCCATTAATGGCGCACTACTGACCACGGGTATCTCATCACTGAGGAGGTCTGGAGCATACTCCACGTTGCTCCTAGCAATCTTGGTTCGGTTTCAGAATAAAAATTCGAAATTTGATATTGTAACTGCTAAGTATTTGCTTTTGAGAGGTTTTCTTCTCCATTGACAAACCTGAGAATTCAGGTTTGCTTTTGAAACAAAAGATGTGTTGCTTTAACTGTAGGAGTGTTCGCTCTCGGTAAGTTTTCCTGCGCGATTACCAACCCTAAGAATCTGGGTTTGGTTTCAAAATAAAAAGAAACCGTTTTCAGGTTCCAGGGCATTTAGTAAAAGCTTTTGAACGAATCTAGTGTAACTAAGTTTGGTAAAGAAGTAAGATGCCTCTGTAGTCTGAAGAGTTGATAATAAGGTCATCCAGGTGGAGGGTTAAAGTCAGTACTTTCTTTCTTTCTTCTTTTCCTTTGACCGACAACGCTTCGGCAATGCCTTTGGTGTTACTCATGTCAATTCACGTTAATGATTGTCAATTACTTACCTGCCATTTTGTCGGTTACTGACATAAAAACTATAACAGTTCACACCAGTCAATTAACAATCATTTCGAACAAAGAAAATCATCCCGTGAGTATACAGTTAATCTGAACTTTGTTCATCAAGTCGTAAAGTCGCTATTACCTTGTCGTCCCGAATAGAAATGAATGACTTACTCATGACGTCTTTTGGGAATTGGACCCATGGTATTTCAATTATAAAGTACTTAGCAAATTGCTTACTATATAAAAGAAAAATTTTCCATCATACCTATAAAGAATATTTATGTGATAATAGACTGTATGTCAATGATAACAAGAACGATATTTCATCAACGTGCGTTTAATGGCTACTATTGGGGTAGGTCTTAAAACTTAGCTGCATGATGTTTTTAAGTTAAGAGATGCTACTGGGTGTTAGTGGACATTGGACTACGACCTATGAATATTTTGTTACTGTATCTATAGAGGTATGGGCTTGAAATTTCTTCTGGAATAAAAGTTTGTGATATACTCGTAAATACCTCCACCAATCCACACTGGAGCACCGTGGAGGATGTTCTAAACCTCCTCAGTGCCGAGAGACCCATGCTCAGTAGTGGGCCATTAATTTGTTGAAGGCATACTCGTATATACTTCTGTCTTTATTATACGGCGACACTCAGTAAGAGGAATGACTACAGTTCGAATCCTGTGTCCTTCAAAACCTTCAAAATCCGCACTTAAAGTTCATTAGCACTTGTCTAAGTAAATATCGTGAGAACCTGTTAGTTTGAAAGATTCCCAATAAATAATATATTATTAAATCATCTTATATTTCCTTTCTATTATAGGAACTATATACAATCACGGATTATAAACTAGTCTGTTCACATAATGCACTAACTATAAGTTGTACCACACCTACGTACGGACAATTAAACAATTTTTCATATTCATTTTTCATAATATGCATAGACTGTAGGACAAAAACGTTTCGCCTATAAAATAGACATTTCGCGCAGCCGTTTTTTATATCAATAAAAAGTATTGGAACTAGCCCCTACTCCACCCTCGTTATTTATTCGTTTCGGGGTAAAAAATACCACCCACTCCCCATTAATCTATTTTTAGAGGGTAGCAAATGCATTTGTAGTTTTCGGATGCCAGAGACCTACCAACGTCGATCGCTTCGCTTCCGATTCAGTTATGCGATGATTCCAGCCGAAGAGGAATGCATTTACCCATCTACTGCCCGACGATAAACCTACTATATAAACCCAAAAACATGTACAATACATTTACATAACGTGACGATACATTTGTTATAATTGGGTTGTGTATTATTGTTATCTTTGAAGCCCTCTTAGCTACTACTTTCTTGAGTCAGCCGCCACATGATTCGTCATGACTGGGAGCTTGAGAGCCACTTGAGAGCCACTTCTTCTTCTTTTCTCTTCTTTGTTGATCAGCAAAGCAACAGTAACGTTTTGCTAGTGCTCATGTCCATGATCAACGCTGACTTTCCATCTAGTCATCTTCTCATTTGTCTAGTAGTTACTTAAAAAATAACATAAAATACCAATAGAAATCATTTGAGAATGAAAGAAATTTGAACGGCGTGTCAACGGTTTAAAATGGCCGGCTTTGTGCAAAAGAGAAAAATTTGAGTTTCGAATTTAATGTCCAATCGCAGACTCCACCCATTTTATGTATAAAGTTCGCGCTATTGATCCACGCTGATAATGTTACCGAAATTAATAACACGCAAATAGTTTATTCTAAACATTCGCCCACACACACGGACACAAGCAGTAATTTGTAAATTGAATTCCTCGGAAACGTTCTGCGAGATATACCTATGCGTGTGGAGTTTTATAATAAACACACAAAATCATTATTTGATGATTCCGAGGTGTACACGAGTCATTGGAGTGGGACCACCCTCGGGGAGGCAGGAGGACCCCACACCCGAGCAGGGGCCATTGCAGCAGCATTGCAACCTTCCTTCTATCAGTGTGGCCGGCGAGGCTGGTATCGACGCGTGTTTACCACCTACGCAACGCGCGAAAAAACCCACCGCGCTTTAAAAAACCCTTTTAAAAATCATATTGATTTAAAAAAAAACCTTTCAAACGGCCTAAATTCCCGAAAAATCGAACAAATCGAAAATTTCATAGACCAATTTTGGTTTTTCAAAAAATTTCGAAATTACGCGCATGCGTTCGGGTTACCGCTGCCGCCCGCCGTCACATTCAACGGATAGTTTTACGCAATAGACTTTATTAAGTTTTTCCACATAATCATCGTAGTTTTTAAGTGACAGTTTAAGCAATAGTATTCAGCAACACTTGAACTCTCAATAAATAAGAAGACCGGTTTTATTTGAAGCAAACTATAAAATTAGTGTTAAGGCAACTGAGAGGCAGTTCCGCTCGGATTCGTTGTAAAGGGCTAACACAACATCAGACAACCATCCGGGAAGAGCAGCTGTAAAATAAGCAAAATAATCAAAACAAGCAAACTGAAGAGGAGGAAGAGACCCATGGGAAGAACGAGAAGAAGGCCATGGATCTCTGAATGCACACCACTCTAAGTTAAATGCGCAAAAAGCTGAAAAAAGCCAAGATTTCATAGCAGAGGGAATCTAGCAACCAACAAATTACAGCCGTCGCCATTTGACGATAAAGAAACACGTTTTTTCGCAATAGAACAAGTTTTACGTTTATATCAACCGTTATTATAAGGAAACAATAGAAAAGAGAATTTAAACATTTGAGTTTTTTAAGTACATTTAAACAACACTGGTTATTTTTGGAAATTTTCGAATAATTTACTTTGAGTTTTATATACAAACTCTCCATATATATATAGTGAAAGTAATTTAGTGAAAAACTCTGGACTAAACGTTAAGGCTAAGTGATATTTGAGACTTTCGGCATATAAGTTTCGGAAAAGTTTCGACCAAATTCATCGACCAATTCTGAATACCTGGAAGGTGAAAAACAAAGCTGATAAAAGAAACAAAAATCTTGTGCCTTAAATTGGCCTTAAATTAATATTAAAAAGGTAAGAGAAAAATTTACGCCAAAAAGTTACAAAAAAATCAAAACTAAAAAAATACCTACCTGTTGATTGTCTTCTAGATTTCTTTAATAGTACAAAATTAAAAGTAAATTATCGTTAAGACTTAGTTAAATGTGTTTTGTTACTTCTATACCTGTAATGTTTTATATGAGTACGTATAAAAATTAACGGGCTAAACAATATACACGGGCTGAACTAAAAGTCTATAGACAATAATCGACAAAATAACTCCAACAAGATCGACGAAGAAGAGTTGGAAGAGGAGAAGACATAGGACCAAATTTAGCAAGACTAAAAAACCCTACAAGAGACTCAACAACTAGAAGAATTCAGTCTCTCTCAATACCAGGCTCAAGGTAAGATTTTTTCCCAATTTTCATATTTTCCGTTATCTTTATCCAATTTGCGTTTTTCATCATGTACCTATATATAAAAGTAATGTTATATACGCTTCGTGTCATGAGCGTCCGTATAATGATTGCCACGACCGAAGCTTCTGTCTCTCTCGCACTTGCAGGTGTTTGTATAGCGTCATCGTAATCAAGTTCATTATCTTCAATTGTAGAGCTATCGAATGACTCTGCGGTTAACCGTCATGATTCAAATTTTTCACCAACTAAATCTACATGAAAATCTTATTTAATTGTAGTATTTGTTATATTTGATTGTTTAATTATATTTGCATTGACAAAAATAGAATTTTTCAACACGTAAAAGACACCGTCAAAATTGGCTCTCAAAAACCATGTCTGGCTTAGCGACACGGAATCCACACGTGTAGCATCCAATGCCAAGAATGGATAGAAACATTCGGGTCTAACTTTCGTTTTCGTCAAGTCAAGTTCAGGTTTTGCCGATGATTTGGCGGAGGTCGCACTGCGCATGCCTAAGTCATCGCAGTCATTGCCCAGCCAAATTATTGATTGCGGGCATGTCGGAAAACTGCGGGGGGAGGGAGAGCGTCATTTACCAATGTGATAGTTTTCACAACGCTCAATTATGTAGGGTGGGGGGTAGTGGGGGAAAAAATGTATATATCAATATGGCGGATTTCATCGGATTTTGTATTAAATTCTATCGGCCACGCCTGCCGTGCCTGAAATTTATGGTCGGGAGGCTTTAACGGAACGTCGATGGTTTTTAATTAAACTGCTTTTTAATCTGCAACCGTGTATTATATCTGAACAACGTCGCCTTTGTCGTAGTTATCTTCAATCCTTTAAATAAAATAACCTCAGTTCTTGAAATTACGATAGCATTCTGTTTTTATCACTCCTTGGTAGCGTGAGACATTACTCTTAGGTACTTACATAGTCTTTCTAATAATGATATGTTCTTCTATGGTAATACGCCTATTTCCTAATACATTATCAAATTTAGATTTTTTATTTATCAAGACACATACGTCTATGTTATCGCGCGTTTTAGGATTTTCACAAACTTCTTTAATACCTTTCACAAAGTTTTATTTATCAGCATTTAATAAAATGTTGAATCCATTGAAATAATTTTCGGTCAATAACAATAAAAACCTAAGTATTTTATGATATAACTCAAAACTCTAACTTTATGCTAAAGTAGCAGTTCCAGCAGATGTCACCTTGCAACATATAAAAACATTACATTTCTATTGAATCCAATTGTGAATCTCAACCATTCTCAAACCTATTTAAACACACCTTGACCCATACATAGCATGACCTGAGAAATGTATACCTTGGATGTGCTGAGGGGTTTTTTGCCGTTCTCCTTCTTATAAATCAATATAACTATAGCAGGTGCAACATAACTGATATACATAGATATATTTTGAGTATAACGACTTAAACCAGGACTCCTTGCTTGGATTAGTTACTTAACAGTCTCCGGTACAACTCTGTTACTTCCAAAAGATACCATCTTCTGTCATAAACAAGGTTTATAATACTATACTCAGTATTATATTTGAAAAAACCCTATGAATGTGGATGTCTTTACACCTCTTAACTTCAAAACCTCGATGTTTTATTATGTAATGTTGAAACAATACGTATGTATATAAGAAATCAATTTACGAAGCTGCAATTAGTAATAATAATAACTAATAGTTTTCTTAATAGAATATCTCGAAAGGCTGGTTCTTTGGAAAAACCTAACAAGAATAAGGTTTTTTGCTAATTTTGTAGTACAGTCGCAACGGATAAGACAGGGCTGGCAACTATTTCCTGACACCAAAAACGCATAAATAACATCTAAGCTAATTAGCAAATTTATAAAATAATTTGTAAGATGAGCAGAATGTATTACATAACTCAACAACAACTTGATTTGTGAAATAAAATACATTTAAAAATACAAAATAAAACGATTTTATTACAATAAAAAATAAAAGTAGGTTATCTATAATACGGTTTTTATAGAATTCATACAAATTTTAGTTACATTCAAATTTGAAACAAAGGAAATAGAAAAAATATTTATTTTAATGACCTTATAGTGTTAAGTATTAAAAACATAAGAGATATTGTAAATTCATTTGTCTTTTCACGCGTAAATATAAATTTAAGAGTATACATAACTTAAAAACGGTATATTTTTTACCTATTTCCATTGCAATACTAGATATATCGTGTATTTAATGATATCAAGAGCGCTAAGTTTGTTTTTAAATTATGAGAAAGGATTTTTACTAATGGATATTTACTATTACGTTCGAAGTTATAACAACAAATTTTCGACAAACGGGTTTTTTGAACACCATACTGATTTTGAGTGTTCATAGTTCACCAACGAGGATTGTCTATGCATTTATTCTAAATACATGAGATATTTCAGTAACTACCATTCAGAGACTAACAAATAAAATAAAACGCGTAGCAGAAAACGTAATTAAAGCTATTTACATAAAAAATTTGCTCGGAACAAAAATTGTTGTGACAACCCTACAACGTTCGGGCCGGTAATGTGATTTTAAACTATAGTTTTTACAACGGCTCGGCGCAAAAGTGCATAAGTACTATTAGGAATTTTTGTAACGGAATAATGCAGATTCTATACAAGTACCTTTCTGCCTTATAGCTGATTCCATGAAGCCTAATATTTTGACGGCTATCTAAAGAAGGAAAAAGACTTTTACGTCGATAGTACTAAATATTTATGAAGAGAAAAGTACATTGTCTTGAGTTATGTGAAACAATATGGTCCAGACATTCTGATTGTCAAGTGTCTGACCACTTTATTTTCAAATTTATTCTTTATTTATCAACACTAATTATTTAGACATAGGTACCAAATAGTACTAAAAAGGTAATAAATCAGTTGTTGTCCAGGGGTTCTGACGTTTAGCACTTTTTAAGGCATTAGAATTCACGGTCTGGAGTTACCTTTTTAGCCGTATTGGGCGGTCAATAATAAAGACTCTTATTCCAGGCAAACCTAGGTATCTTAAGTGGTAACAGAGACAAGGTAATAGGGTTTTGTGTTACGATTATAACCGTATTAGCTTACCAGGCGTAAATGAGTTGATAAGTCGACTTGCATATATATTTTTTAATAAACTAGGCATTAGGATTATTTAATTCATAGTGATCTGAAAACTGAAAGCAAATGAATACACGTTCAAATAAAAAAGTATTTATTAACACAAAATCAGAATTTACAGATGAAACTTAAACTTAAAAATGGCTGCCCTGAAAAAGTGCATTTTTGATTTGTTAAGTTATTCACGTTTCGTACGGATATTAACATACTAGGTGACCCGGCTAACTTCTATATATTCTACTAGCTGACCCCAGCAAAGGTTGTTTTGCCATATAAATTATTTTTTTTAAACAATTTTATGATAACCATAAAAATGATTATAGTGGGTAAACTTCAAAAGCTAGACATTATGCTGTCTCGATTTTTTAACAAAAGCTCAAAATTTTGACGTTTGCGTAATATTCTTTATTGATGCTCCTCTCCTATTCTTCTTAGCGTGATGTTATTTAGCCTAAAGCCTTCCTCCATAAATGAACTATCTTACATTAAAAGAATTTTTCAAATCGCTCCAGTAGCATTAGCGCATTTAAACAATAAAACAATCAAACAAACAAACTCTTCAGCTTTATATATTAGTATAGATATAGATAATTTGGGTATGAAACCATTTTCAGATAATTTTGAACAAAGTTGCTAAAAGTATCAATGCTCTATCTTCTACCATGACGTTTGGACGGATTTTGATAAAGATTTTTGTTTATATTTAAGTGTCGAGAATGATTTAGATTTACAATTCAATACATTTTTTAATGTGACAACATCTGACGTATCCACTAGTATAAATAAAGGGTTAGCTGTTTGAACGAGCTTTAACATTGTTTCTTTAAAGTTTAGTTAAGGCCTGTCGCCGTCAATCGAAACTCAATACGCTAATACGATGGAACAGTCCGACTGTCCGTTTGTGTCGCTAGATTGGAATGTGACGTTTGCGACCAATGAAGAATGCGTCCCGGTAAAAACATCGGGTCGGGTTTGCGATGTAGCATTGGAGAATGCTCTACTGATATTATATTATACTTATATACTTAAACGATAAAGAAGCCTGGAAATAAAATGCCGTGTCCAGCTCCGCAAAGGATAGTAAAATATTTGTATATTTATTAATTCAAAAGATGTGCTGAGGAGTTTCTTTCGCCGTTTCTTCTCCTCGATCTAAAAGCACCTTTCCGAAACGGTGGTAGAAT
>DWJN01006609.1:0-10556 GCA_018248895.1 Carystus phorcus | reverse complement strand
ACAAGTTTTATGGTTATAAAAATAGTTGTTAAATAATAATTTATATGGCAAAACAAAGTTTGCTGGTTCATCTAGTTTGTTATATTTATACAATTCACAGGTGTTCTTCATGAAGAAGCTGTGGACGAACACGGTGCCGGGCAAGGACCGCGCGGCCGACGTGATCTTCCACTTCCACCAGGAGCTGCCCAAGCTGCTGCGAGGCTACCACCGCTGCGGGCGCGAGGAGGCCGCGCGACTCGCCGCGCTCGCTTACAGAGCGCGCTTCGGGGACAACAAGCAGGAGCTGCAGGCGATACCGTACGTATCTTTATTGATGGTACATGCAAAATATTTGACGTTTCATAAGTGTGTTAATATATACCTCGATGAAATAAATGATTTGAGTTTGAGTTTGATGTATGTATTTGAAAATATTTTAGTGAGCTAACTTTTCAAACTCTATAAATGTTGATAATATTAATTGCTTTACTATGCTTCATAAATTTATTGAACAGCATAGAATAGTATTATTCAATAGCGCTCATAGTCCGGGGCGGTCGGGAAGTATCTGGATAGGTGACCGCTAGTGGCAAAAATATTGAGCGTGATATTGTGGGCTATGAATTGGTTGACGCTAATGTGTATAAAAAAGTTTTAGAAATGAATATGCTTAATTTCTGCACAATCCGAGTTAAAAACATTTTTTTTTATTCTGTAAGCACGGTATCAAAAGTATAACTTGAAAGTCGTAAACCATTTGCATGCACAGCCAAATGCTGCGAGAGCTAGTACCGGCGGATCTGATAAAGCTGCAGAGCTCGGCGGACTGGAAGCGCGCGATCGTGACGCCGTACAACCAGGACGCGGGCATGACGCCCGAGGACGCTAAGATCACCTTCCTGAAGGTCATCTACCGGTGGCCCACCTTCGGCTCCGCCTTCTTCGAGGTGAAGCAGACCACCGAGCCCAACTACCCGGAGCTGCTGCTCATCGCCATCAACAAACACGGTGTCAGCTTGATTCATCCGCAAACTAAGGTCAGCTACATGTCATTTTACACTTGTATATTGTACATTAAATTAATGGTACTTAAGCCGTATTGCGGCAGCTTAGTACAAAGCCCATACTCATGTCAGCAAACTAGCGTGTCGTAATGGGCGTCAGAAGTCAGCCCGCTCGGTGGTAGAACTTCAAAAATTATACATAATTATTATTAAGTCAGTAATGTAAAGCTGTGAAGCTTGCTTGACTAAGCCCCACCTCCTTGCTTAAGTCAGAGTCAACCGCCAAACGACTTGGGGACACCGGACGACAGGGAGATTGAGAACCAGGATTAGCTTTCTTTCTTATCTTTTTCTGGACCGGTACTGCCTTTGGTATTGTCATGTCCATGGGCGGTGACCACTTACCATCACACGGTTTATCTGCTCATTAATCACCTTATACCATACTTACATATATAAATTTTCATATTCCAAGTGTTCTCCCAGTGATCAAAATTCAACCATACCTAATCGACATTGAAACTTCGAGAATAACCTAAAATTACAATTTTAAACACTTGTATCTACTTCTACTAGTTAACACATATCAGAGGCTATATTTTCTATCACAAAACAGACTACTATATGAAGAAAAAATATATTTCGATGTTGAAAATAACCATAAAACATTACAATCTCTTTCAGGAGATTCTGGTGACGCATCCTTTCACAAGGATCTCTAACTGGTCGTCGGGCAACACGTACTTCCACATGACCATCGGGAACCTGGTGCGGGGCTCCAAGCTGCTCTGCGAGACCTCGCTCGGCTACAAGATGGACGACCTGCTGACCTCATACATCTCCCTCATGCTCACCAACATGAACAAACAGCGGTCAGTTCGAGTCAAATGATTATACTTCGTAGACTCTTGAACGGGAGTCACGTAATGCGGATATGAACAAGTTCTCGAAAATGCTACCTTCATTTCAATGCACTGACAGAATAAGGAACTTAATAAACTAGTTAGTCAAGGTAGGGGAATTTACTTTAATCAAAATCTATATACTAGATACCCCAATGGTGGCATAAATTGGAAAAATTAAAATAAAGCCTCCTGATGGATAAATTCAGTTTTCAAAACTAGAATTCAAAGATTTGTAACCATTAACGGTTATCACTAAATTCACTGTATAAAAGTCTCATCCAGAGTGTGTATCACTACAACAAATGTATCACTCCTCATTATACAGTAATAGATAAGCTAGTGGTATAATTATACTGCCCTTACGCTTTTAAAATGTCAGTGCATTGTGTTAGCACAAAGGCAGCATCGATAGTCAATGTTCAGGAGACCATTTATTAAATTTACTGCCGCGATCAAGTAACTTATCATCAAGTTACTTGATACTTATGTCTCTTCTGTTAGTGGAACGTGAAGACGTTATAGGTGCTTGCTGTTTAATAGCGCAACGTGAGTCGCAAATCGAAACTAAACAAAGATTATATAAATATAATTTTAACGAGTTACTTTAATCGTTCCATGCATGTTGTAAATTTTACATCACAATACATTTTTTGGTTTTATTCCGTTCAAAATTTTTATCATAACTTTAATTTTACTTTACAACAAAATGCTTAAAAACATTTCTAGGAATTGTTGTGAACTCCGTCCAGAATGTTAAAAAATATATAACATATATAATAGTATGTTCAAATATATATTTATTTTTGATATTATCAATAGGTCGTTAACGTCGTTGGCATGTTTTATATTAAGTACAAGGTTCATTTAATTGGTGTGAGTCATTGTGAAGGAAAGTAAATAAATAAATATTTTTAAATAGACCCCGAAAATTATTTATAATAACGATAAGCGATTTATGCATGCATTATATTACATGAGTCCAATAAAGTTATCATTCTTAATTAAGTTTTTTGTATAATTTGTTTTTATTCATGGAATAAAACCAAAATTAATACAGTTGCGTTTATGTGTTTACGTCCATTTGTATTCTTATTGATTAAAATAAAAAGATCTGTTTAATCTATTTATATTATTACATAAGGTACCGTTATTTCATACTTATAGAATAAAAAGTTTTTTATTAATTTGTACTTGTTATAAGTGCCTTATACTAACAAGATAATGTGTGTGGAAAATGGTTACATGGAATAATTTATAAAATAACGTTATGAATATCGCGAAATTCGTATCGTGTATTCAGATAACTGTTAATGTTTTATTAAAAGGTTGTCGATGTCTCAACATAAGATAAATAGTGTATCTACATATCTTTTTATTAGGAAGGTAGTTCAATTATGCCTTACATGTATTGTACTTTTAATAGTAAAGTTCAATAAATCGTAGTAAAATAAATGTTCACTTCCCAATGTATTCTTGTTTTACATGTAGAGAAGTATAATTTTTTATGACTTTTTACACTTCCTTCGCTTACGCTAAGTTTGTAAAGAATGTCTATTTATATATTTAATAGAACACATTCATGATCAATGTATTGAACTATTTGGTTATTATGCGTCCATACGTAATAAAAATGGTTATATTTGTATGGTATAAATATTTATGGCTGTTTTTATAAGCTGTTCCCATCTGCATTATTATCGGCGATGCGATATATTTATTAACGCGCTAAGTTATGTATAGATGTACCAATGTTATGCCATTATTTCGGAGACAATATTATTTGTGTTATCGCTTTAGAGTCAAAAGTTGCATTTTGTAAGTGGTTGTAAACATGAGTCACAATGATCCTCTGTGTTTTTATTTATATTAAACCTCTATGAACTTAAGCTTCTAACAAGATTTTAACCCATAGTTTGTTCTCATATTAAGTAACCCTATATGAAATATCATATAGTTTTTTCAGACAGAAAACACATCAATCTTTGGCTTAAACATATGTATATATTCACTTCATAACAGCTTTAGAAATCGTAAAGTCAGATGTTTCCCTTCACACATAGTTACAGCCATCGGCCCGTCTTATCTATATGAATCAATTATCACGTAAGTTACAAAGATTACTGAGCTTCATACAATAGGAAATATCAAAATGACGTGCGTGTAATTCTAAGCGACAATTTTTCAGTTCGAGAAAAAAGTATCTACCTGAAAGTAGATATTAAATTTTCACCTTTCGACTTTCTCTTTTGTCACATTTTGAAAGTGGTTGTATTTCTAAACTGTAATTTGGCAAAAAATATCGAATCTAAAACTCAGTGTCTGCATTGCAACGCTAAATTTGACTAAAAATCTCGGCCCACATTCGAACAATTAAGGTAAAAGCGGGCTATTACTAAAACAGTTAATTAGAACAAACAAAAAATATATATCCGTAATAAAGTCGTGAGAGACTCCCACGGCATGCGGCAGCTCGCTTTATTGCAGCGCGAGGAATAATGATGCCTCTATTGTAGCGAACAGCAGGAAGTCATTTATCTAACATCAAGAATATTAGAGTTTTAAGCAATTTCGTGTCTGATTTCTCATCCTAAACCGAGCAATTTCGGCCGTCGAGACTGCCTCATAACATGTTAACCAACTCGGACGAGTCACCATTCAATCGTAGCATGTCTAGAAGCTTCTGTGACATTGCAAATTATACTCAAATAATAGTGTTCGTGACAATGGACTGTTACTTTGTAATTATTGAAAATTTGCGGAAACCAGCGGCCCAAACCACGAATGATTTATAATACATGTACTAATGTTGTTGTAATTTATATAAGAAAATAAAAGCAATTCATTTGCAGGTGCGACGTAGCTTTTCTGCATAATTTTGAAATCTACATTCTTTATATTTCCAAATTTGGGATCAAATACCCTTCTATAACAAATATGTAGGTATACATAGATACCTAATAGGCATGTATTTATAGTGTGAAATATAAATATGGCGTCATTCGATTTAAGTTTTGCATTATTTTTTATTCTTGATGTTTATTTTAATACTTAGATTACTATCAGCCTTTTATAGATCAACACTAGGTTTGATTGATGGACAATGCCAATTGCCCCTTTTGAAGTTTCACTCTGTGCCCTATGTTACGATTTGACAAACGTGTACATAATTAAATAAAGACAATTGCTGTTATTAATAATCTTAAACACGGACAGCCCAACTTGCCCTCCCAAAGAATTAAAGCTCTTATTTTGAACCGACTTTAAAAAAGAGGAGGTTCTCAATTTAACTGTATTTTTATGTGTGTTACTTCATAACTTTTTCTTCAATTTGGATGATTATTTCTATTCCAAAGCTGGTACTGGTTATGTGTTCCCATATTTGAGAGACATCTGACGAGTAGTATTTGAGTTATCCCTATTAATACGCATTTACTTGTTGCGTATCACTTCAGAATCGCAATATTTAATATGGTGTATTTAATTGAAATCGGTTTTTCTTTTGTCCATTGACAAAGCAATTATTGTAATTAACAAATACTATACTTATCCAATTCCTGACAATGCGAGTTGCCAATATTACCGAGCACTTGTGTCTGATTGGCACGAGTTAATTAACAACTATAAAAGACAATGTAACGTCAGATTAAAAATAATAGTAATTTGCCACCTTTCTAGTTAGACAATGGTTGCATAGCTACAGGTAATTAGGGCGCCATCAAGAAGTCCTTCTTAGAAGAAAATTACGATAGCATTTTATACAGCAATATTATATCAAATTATGCTTACATCCGCAACGCTGGAATTAGAAGGTTCAGGACCGGTCGGAGTGGCGTAAATTAGGGCAGGCCTATGTCAAGCACTGGACAAAGGCTGATGGATGGATGGATGCATACATCTGGATAAATCCTTGCTCTGCTTGTTCAAATCTTTGCAGAATCATCGTGATTAATATATGATGTTTTCTTTTGATGTGCTCAGCCTTATGTTTAGCCATTTACCTCCATTTAACCGCTTTTACCTTAGGATTAAATGGTCGCGAAATGAGATGGTTGCTTTGGGGGTGAATATTTAAAACGCCTTTTTTGTAGAAGATTTCTGGAGCCTTCCACGGAGACCTTTATCAGCCAACTCATCCAGCAGTAGTTGTAGAATGTGCCAGATGTGTACCAGTGCAAGACAAAGCGACCCGAAAATATATAGTGACTTAATCAAACTACTGATTTTGTTAATTTTTTAGGTACTGAATAAAGCTCGAGGTCGAAGAGAATAAAATAATGGCCGATAACTAATTATCTACATCTGATTTTCTCAAAATATGCGTCCGAAATTCCTCCAAAATTTTGATAGATTCACAAAACGGCGGAAGATTTTTTACTTTCCTACCCAAGTTACAATATGACTACAATGCTATCTAACAATAAGTATACAATTAGTTAGGACGGGAATAGATACGTGTATAAATGCGATTTTTGATCTAACATAAAAAAAAAAATGTCAAGTCACTATATAATTTGCGTCACACACATAAGATGTAATTACGTATACAACAATGATCTTTTATTCAACTCTAAAGGAAATAATAGGAAATAATCTTAATCGCCTCGTAATAATCTCGACGGTAAAAATACTTCCAGTGCGGACGAGCAAAATGATAATATGAAGACATCCTGACACACTATGCGCAACTGAAATTAAAATACTACTTCGTTGAGTAGCGATGCGACAATACTATTCCTTTAAATTTGTGTATGATCGATGATGTCTTAAGAGCCATTAGAATTTTTTTACTTTTCTTCATTTTTGATCCGCAAAATATCACTGGCGCCTCAATTTAACTGGTGTCTGTAAGTAGCGGTTACCAAGTACCATCAGTCGATTTTCACCTGAGTGCATAAAAAAGCAACATCTTCATGATATTTTTTTTATTGATTCAGGAGTTCCACTGTAAGGTACTTCCTTAAACGTGTCATTTATCTAATCGTCATCAGATGTAAGATAAGTTGTCATCGTGCATTAAATTGATTTTATATTAAAATATTTTACAATTTTACATACAGATACCTGCTATGCCTATTATGAGAACTAAGTAAAAATACATTGTATGGTGGATAGGTACAATAATGTGAATAACGTATTCAGTCTTAAAACCAAAAAATGTAGCCGTGCAACTGATGTCGAATGGTCTACGCTTAACTAACTGCTTTGAGCATATAAATGTGGCTTGGAGCGGTTCAAATGGTACCTATTTATTATTCTTAAATTTCAATATGCTCTAATCAAGCTTCATGATAATCCAATGTTTATACTTTCCTGATGAAAAAAATATATATATCACGAATATCGATTTGTTCTTATAGTTTGTTCATCCGCCAGAAAACTGCCCTTTTTTGTCAGGAACCTTTTAGTCAGACAAGCTCTTGGACTGTCTAGGGATGGGGCGACTGACACACCAACTCAATTACTATTCCAGATAGCGCTCAACAGCAAGATCCGTCCCTCTAATGAGTGACACTAAATCTACAGAATTTTTGTCCGAGTAATACGGGAATCCTTAAGACACGCAGAACCCTCGCCAATAAGAATGCGGCAGCAATATAATGACAAATTACTGTTGTGCGTTTAATGAAATAGTTGGACAGGATTACCTCGATACCCAAAATGGTCACATATTATCAGTTCCTATAGGCAATCCTTTTAAAGGTATGAAGCTTAGTGCAGTAAGCCATATTTATTTAATCTTTATACATCCGCCCTCTTTACATATGTATTTTCAGCACTTTTGATAAAATCCTTCAGAGAGCGTAGGATTATATCGTTCACCGTTAGACACAACCGCCACTTATTATCCTAGAGCCGTGACAGAGTATTGCCAGTTCCCACGAACAAAGATGACATGAAGGAAAACACGGGCACCGGTGAACTTTTCTCACACTCTGCATATCTCGGCCCCATATATCAAGCCAGTGCAGAGTACAAAAAGCATAGACAATGATTCAATTGTGTGCACATATCTTTCTCACAGTCCTCACTAAGATATAATCGGTCTATGGTTAATTAGAGCGGGTAAATGACCACCGCCACTTCCGGATGTTCTTGCTTCTTGTCGCGAAAAGGACGGCTTTGTATAAATTTAGTAAAAAAAACTAGCCCATGAACAAGGCATAAATTTTCGTACGTAAATTCATTTAAGTAGAATAAATAAATAGTTATATTCTTACATAAATTGTGGGCAAACAGACTGCATCGTGTAGAAAATTGTGTTGGAAATTTTAATTTGTATGTAGTTCCCCTTAATTACCAACCAGGATGCAGAAGATCCTACATTTCTTTTGACATAATTGAAGTTTTTGTCATTCATGAACGGACGGTTATTACGTGGATGTAATCACGTCACTGTTTCTTTATAACGTCACCGATTGAGAGTTAATGATTTAATGTCGACAGTCACGCCATGTAAAGGACTATCCGATACATTGTGTTGTCAAGTAAATTAAGACAATAGGAATTTATAATGCAATTATATTCTAATAATCTCGAAACGCATTATACTTTTATATGTAGCCCGAAGACCACGAAGGACCTTTCATATTCTCATAGAAGGCGTCTTCAACAAAGGTCAGGTGAAAAGTTCCTTAAACCGGATAGCATGTATGAAAAGAGTGATGAAAGTTGATGAAGCAAAAGGTACGAGTATGTCAGAATCGTAGCTAGTGGAAGGAAATGGTCTCTGCCTACCCCAAAGGAATAAAGGCGTGATTGTATGTACGAGTATGTCGCCCGAATTGCGTGAGTAACATAATACTGATTGATAAAACCATTTGTAAACGTGAAAGTTGACAATCTTCATAATGCGATAGAATTGCACAAACGTGTCAACGATAGACATATATAGCAAACCGAAGTTATAACGCAATTCATAAAAAAAATCCTATTTCAATTGACGACTCACATAACCCATTCCCGAATGCAGAGTTACTATTAACACAAGACAGAACTACCTTTTGAATGCGTGTCTCAAAATTTACCAAACTATTAAATACTTAGATTGTTTGAATTAAGACTTAAGTATCTCAACCTCAGTTCATATTAATAATATAATTCTCACGCAGAGTCCTACCATCAAGGAACGGCTTCTGCCTCAAATACACCCTGGGAGTCCTACATGGTAGTCAGTATCCTAGGTTGTCCCAATCCATTTTCTATATGTAACTTATTTATACAAGCCTCTTTTACAAACGGCTGGAGAACTTTTATTTGCTAATTAATTATCGCATTACTATCATCTATGACGTTAGAATATCTCAACTCATTAATAATTGTAATAAGCATTAAGCTCTTATTGTATGAATGAATGATACAGGATATGGAAAACCCACGTCTGTATTTTAAATGTGATTAGATATCCGTTTTTGCGATATCGCATGTTTCATTGCTATTACTGGCGGTTTAATTACGTTCTATTTCTCTCCGTGTCGTCAAGAGGGCGTCACTTATTGCATAAAGAAAATTACACATTGTAATACAGCTACTTGGAAATCTAGTCTAACTTCATAATGACGACACAATTGCAATGATTATGTAGATTCCTTATAAATGTACTTTCCAATAGCTAATTAATATTATTTCTCGCTTTATGCACACGCATTCGATAAGTCAAAAATTTAAATAAAGATTCTATTAGTAAGAAAAACTGTAAACCACTGAAGCAAATCAAATCATATCTTATGTCCATGAAAAACCTAATGTATGCAAATGGAAAAACTAAAGCATTTCATTTTCCCATACAGATAAGAGAAATATCGTTGGACAATAGAAAAGTCATAGTTAATGGGGGCGTTGAGCGATTTGCATTTTAATTCACTAAATCATGTAGCGAATTGTTTGTTCACATGTCATAAATATAACATTTATAAACCAAATCTCGGTACGAACAATGGCTGATGCTATAAACTTGTGATAATTACGCGAGGTGAGGCCAGCGGCGCGGAACGGTATGTAGGGGAGACTTGTTATTATCATGTGAAGACTTTTTGAAGACGTTCCCACACTCTCAGCATTGATTTCCCGATTAACTCTGATTCATAATCAGCTAATTACACTTGACCCACCAGTTTTTAATTCAATTAAAGCGCGGTTCAAATGGCGTCTCACTGAAAAAATTGAAACTTGTGGGAGTCGTTTTTGTATTCCGTATCTGATGCGCCGCGACGCTAGGAAGTTTGCCTAATTATTTGTTATTCTTGATTGTACCATTAATAACAATGGCAATGAATATTAACCGCGTGAAGTCGAAGGAGGCGAATAAAAAACTTTGTTATCTAAATTCAGTTTTATTAAAATATTCATGTTTTAGAATGACTGCTCCATAACACGGGCTTTCGTTGTACAACGGTATACACACTGTAAATATTTCTGTACAACAGTCACTTCACAAATATGATCATTTTACGTAGAAACACCAAATGTAAAACGATAAAAATGCACGAGTAAAGTTTTTCAACCAATAAAGTCTCCGTTCATACAAATTGACCAAGTTCGTCCTAACTTTAGGTAATACTAATTTCATCTTAATACTGTAGCTACCATATTTATATATCGGCAATTCCGTACCATCATTTTGTAATTCTTCTACAAAAATATTAATTTTTTGTACTTCTTATTACAC
>DWJN01006608.1:0-10558 GCA_018248895.1 Carystus phorcus | reverse complement strand
CCCTAAATTTACTAAAGAAATATACCCTACCTGTGCTTCCTTCAATCAGTATCATTGACACTGTCTATGTCTGTATCATGTCAGTTTATAAGAAACAATCATGAGTGGTAGACGTTAAATTCAGGTTTTATTTTTTTCGTGTCTATTTTGTGTTTGTCGTATGATTTCGTTTTACTATTGAAGACATTCATTTAGTTGTAAAATATGTTTTAGTTAATACCGTGTTATATTGAGGTTAATGTTATAGTTTGGTGGTTACGTGATTGTTTCAACATAATGAAGGTGGGCATACCTGGTTGGAGGCGTCGCACGGCGTTCAACGTCGCAGGTCAGTGCATTCTCTTTTGTCGTACAAAATTTTGTCGGGTTTGTTATTTGTCCCCGTAAAAAATTGTTTAAATTATTTCAAATACTTTTTTATACAATAAATGTTATCATTTAACTAGTCTTAACTTTCTATTGTTCCTAGGATGAATAACTCAAATATAAACAGGTCATTCTATTATAAACAAGATATTCCAAACATAGTAAACAGAACTAAATTGTATCAATTTATTAAACGCTGTTGTAGATTTTGAGGCTGGGATAAATAATAACTTTTGAAAGTTATTATGTGCACATTATAAATCTATTGAAAGTAAACTCTTTAAAACAAATCAACTTAATTACAACATATTTAAAAAAACAATCTATTACAAAAGACCATCTTATCTTCTCATCTCTATAGCCATCAAGCCCTTCTCCATTCCAAATCCTTTTACCCTGCCAAATTCAAACCTCCTTCTTTTTTTAAAAAATCTTATCGGTTACTACATACTACAGACAACATATAACTACTAGCTTTTCCTTATGGTTTTGCCCGTGGAAGAGAGGATTTAATGTGGGAAGACCAAATTGGCTGATGGATCAGAATAGAGTTAAAATCATGTTTAAATATTATCATTGAATATGAATCTCAAATTTGGTACCTGTGCCATGAACTCTGTTCTTGTTCGCATCTATCCCACTGAAAAAGAACATTCTTTCCTGATAAAAATAAACCCATGTGTTATTACAGATGATAATATAATGTTATTATAGACTAATGTCTTGGTGCCAATTTTCATCCAGATCCAGAAAAAAAATCTATCCCATTTTAATTATAGCTTGTACTCACGATCTCTGTATTCTTTTTATTGTTTTACCGATATTTCGACCCAGTTACATGGATCGTGGTCACGGCGATTAAAATCATAAATCTATCCCAATTGTTGCATTTAAAGTATTATTAAGAAACCTCTTTTTGCTCTGACAAACCTATAATGTATTATAATCCAGACTTGAAAAAATGGGGAAAGGATTCTCTAAATTGAATTAACCCTCATTGGTGAATGGGTTTAAATAGATATTACAAGTTCAAGATGCCACAAATTCAAGAAAAATTAAAACCACATCAAAATCAGATTAACAGTTTTGTTATATATATATGAACACTGTGAGATGGGCTGGTCAGCACCAATGCTTGAAAAATTACAGGCTGGTTATAATCGGTGAGTCTCCAATGTGCCTCCTAGCATGCCTCCCAGTTGAATTTGGTAGAATACCTTTTAGCTAGCATTTTTGCAGATGAGTAAGCCGTGGAGTCAATGAATCTCCCAAAGTTAAGTTTGAGGATACGAATTAGGCAAGTTTATATAAAACGTAAAACTAAATCCTTTTTTTAATAATAATGCATGTAATTTGACATAGCTAAAGTGTGCATGGAAGAGTTTAGAAAACTAATTTAATTTATAACACATATTACATTTATTATGTTTATAATTTTCAATGTAAAGTAACACTTTTACATATATGGTACGAACGAATTTGGGGTCTCTCGATTGTATAAATTTCCCACAGGTGAACTATTGAAAACCCGTGGCCGGCGCCGCGCGCCGCACACAACAAGCTCGGTCGGTGTTAAGAGCGCTCGCAATTGGAAAGCGCGTTGTTTTTGTGTATTAGCACTTTCTTTGCACCTCGATACTATATTGTTACGGAGAATGAATCGCATGATCCATGCAGATTTCGCAAGGTCACACTTGACTGACAGGTTAGCAAAGTGCAGTCTGTCTAAAGAGTGGTTCACCTGTATCCGGCTGGTTCTGTCTACAGTTTTTGTACTTATAGCTAGTTATGATGTTCTCTATTGTTATCATGGAAACACTGGGAAGTATCCTTTAAATATTGTTATAAACTGGACTTTGTATTTAAGGGATGGTAGAAAAGTTTGTTATCGTTTTTAATAAACTTCCTAGACAACAATGTAAATTAGAAGACTCTTAAAATTATAATAACTAATTATGCCGAAGGCTTACTACAATTTCTTTTCCGTGAAATGGTGCGTGCTGGTTGGATTGGGGTTGGGACGTAATATTGCCATATGTCATATGTCATCATACATCACTCTCTAGGATGACGGACTATTGACACGAAGCTGCCGGTGTTGCGCCATCAGAGTGAGATTTAGCGATTGCTATTTACCAAGCGGCTTAACGTGCCGTCTGAAGCACGGAAACGCTTAAGAAATTTTTGTTACTAGCGGTCACGTATCCTAATTGCTTTACTCTTTCGACCTCGTAAGATAAATGCAAGGTTTATGGTGGTTTTAAATGAGACTGTATATATTATACATATGAGTTACGTAGGTACGTAGTACAAAATAATATTACATGTTTATACTAAACAACTTGCAATATTTCTCGTACGTGAAGCTGTGGCTTAAAATAAATAAATAGCATTTGTGCGATGCATTGGCGGGTGATGCACCGGGGTGTCGACGGGGGGCGGGGGGCGGTGGTACCTTTCGGGATCGATTGAGCAGGTGCCTTGCGCCCCGCCCCTCGGACGACGAACGGACTCGGCGTCCGGGTAGTGACGACTATCAATTATATTACCTAGTATGTATTATAAGCCCGTTTAATGTCGGACAGAGGTGTTTGTGCTGTCGAGTGGAGGAAGTGGCAGTAATTGTTGATAGCTACAATTTTTGTTCACGATGTTATTTGAAAACATACGAGGGCCGGATGATAAGTTTCCGACCTAAGGTACTTAGCAATGATAGTTCTTCAGGAATCTGGGCTTTCCTATACCACAAAAAAATGAGTTCGCTTATTTCAACAAGGACGAGACCTGTTAAAAAAATTTGTGCGCGTTAGGTACCGCCATTGATCACATCACTTGACGAGCAGCGACGACTCGCAAGTTGTATAGAGTATTTAGAAGGCATCGTAGATGAAACACGGATACGTTAATATGATCCGGAATTTAAACAAGTCTATGTATGTAATAGTTAAAAAAAGCGGACAGGCTACCGAAGAAATTCAAAGTGAAAATCGGTGTCAAAGATTATGGCAACCATTTTCTGTGATAGCGAGGGCATTTTATTATTTGACTACTCGCTTAATAAAACTACAATCAATATTATCCTAATTTATTAATTCGTCTAGAAGAGACATGGGAAGTTGGCGCGCGGTGTGCTGTTTTTGTAGCACAACGCACCAGTTCACACTGCTCACGTTGCAAGGCTCGCCCTGAATGACGCAGGCTACTTAGAAATTGACTACACAACCAGTGATTATTACCTTTTTTTAATTAAAAAAGGAGTTACGGGGCCAAAGATTTTCGAACGACAGTAAGATGAAGGCGGCCGTGGAAAGCCATTTTGAAGAGCAAAGTAAAGAAAAAATTTCAATAGTTTAAAAGCCTTATATTAACGGCGTGAAAAGTATACTTCGCTAGAAGAGGATTACATATTGGTAATAAATAATAAAAACTTTAACATCCTCTTTCATTAAGTACTTTAGGTCGCTAACTTATCCGCCGCCCTCGTATGTGCATATATACGGTAGTTCCCCACCTCCCTGGCCGAGTATCGACCACAGCTCCGACAGCAGCAGTGCTAAATTAATGTACAGATGTCATTTAAATAATATTCATATACATCATTCTATTATTGCTTTGTCAGTAGACAAAGGAAAAACCGACTTCGATTAAATACGTCATAAGCATCAAGTCAATGCGCATTATTATGGATAACTCAAATACTACTCGTCAGATGTCGCCCAAATTTATATGGGACCACATGACAAGTATTAGCTTTCGAATAGAAAAAGAATCATCCAAATCAGTTAAGCCAGTAAAAAGCTATGAAGTAACATAAAAATATAACACAAAAAATACGGACGAGTTAAAAGCTATGAGCACACATCTGTACTTACTGCAGTAAAAAGCAAAAGTAATCTGTCTATATTTATTTACCCGTTAGGGCGTTACAATGCAAGCCTTTAATTTGTTAAATAAATTGACCCTGTTAAGCAGAAAAGACCCATCAGCATTTTGGTAATTTTGAGTAAATCTGCCTTTTTGAAAATTGGCGGTGTCATGAAACATAATATGTACATTTTTTTAAAGTATTTAGAAGAATTTCTTTTATGTAGAAGAATTTCTGTCATTCCTGATAAACTTGTTTAGTAGATTATGTATGTAATTAGATTTCATATAATATGTTGATATGGATCTTTTCTGCTTAACAGGGTCCAAATGTAAAAGTAAACATTCCTTGTCAGAATATAATAGTTTGGACTAGTTAAGATGTTTATCAATGTTGTAATTTTGTGTTGCCTTGGATAGTACTTGTATGACTGTGGGAGCAAATGTCGGTTGTAGGACGTTTTAAAATATCAAATACAATTTTTACAACTACAATTTTATAACTCGATACATTTCAAATTTAAATTTTCTTGATGGATTTAATTCCATTGGTGTCGGGGGACATAAAGATGGATGTTGAGTTTCCAAACAGATCCAAATGAAAGTCAATAAATGTACGTATTATATATAATTGTTTTTTATATGAAATGAAGTTAATATTTGACATCGACCACACCTAAAGTAAAGTTTATATCATCATATACGCTTATCAGTAAAGTTTATATCATCATATACCCTTACAATATAATACTTACATTAAATTACAAACAAATAAAGAAATTAAACATGTTATTATCATTTCGGACTTAATTTCGCAATCATATCATGAGGTGAGATTGTTGGGAATAAATATTGTAAGTCGGTCTGCAGTCCGTCCACTACCAAGTCCATCGTCACCTCTATAATAATTTGATTATGCAGTAGCACAGTAGATCGTTGCACTCGCCCCAGCGGCGGCGGCGGCGGCGGCGTGCGCGAGGGCGCGGCGCGGGGAGTCGCTCACGATTGCCGATTTCTATTTCATTGTTACCGCAGGTCCTCAAGGGCCAATGTCAATGTATCATGATTGCAGTCGGAGTATTTACGATCACGTGGAAATAAGTCTGCAATCGCAATTTGTCTCAACGCGATAAACTCGAAATTTATCGAACAGATTTTCATACGGAGTGATTCAAGAGGAAGGTTTGGGTGTATAATTCATTCAATGTCGGAAAATATCAGTCCGATTGAGAGTTTTCATCGTAAACGCTGTCTTTAACATGCAACAAAACAAAGTATGTTGGAATTGTTTCTCTTTTATAGCTTTTTTATAGCTCTACAATAAAATCCGCGATGACATATATGTGTTTCTTTGTTTATAAAGAAAATTTAAAAATCGATCTTTATGTACACAGAGTAAAGTAAAAAACACGCCGAAGAGAAACAATGGCGGGTCGCTAGTATTAATATAATTTCGAATAAGTTTATCATCCATCGATAAGTAATATTTCTCCACAAGCCCCAAAAATACTCAACTTGAAGTCTTTCCAATCAAACACATCTTCGCCGGTGAAGTGGAGACCTCGCCTTGTGGAGTGTCCTCGCCACATGTGAAACTACTTCAAGCGTTCATCTCAAATTTGAAGTATACATAATAACAAAACGCAACAACGGTTCGCATGCGCCGGCCGCTCCACATGGCCGTTTCGAATTACCTTCGTGAATTCAAATGAACAATATCCAAATGTAAACGAATCAAGACGATAATAATCGCCCGTTCTCTGTATTCTGTTTTTATCTCGCGTATTCTGTTTTTCCTTGGCGAAATAAAGGTATTTCTATTTCTATTTCTATAAAAAAATCAACTTTTATATACGGTTACCATACAAAATATGTTTTTGTAGTAAATAACTGTTCATAGTTCGCTGATAAATTCTCGTAATCTCGGTGTCTTGTTTTTACTAATTACGCTGTTTCAGCCTGTCTTCTTTTTGTAGTAGGTACACATTTGTAGGTTAATTTTATTGTTGTCTCGAATATGGTTGCGGTCCTAATATGGACCCATTTAAATTTGAGCGACATCTGATGAGTATTTTTTGAGTAATGCCTAATACTTTTGTTAATTGACAAAGCCATTAGTCACTGCTACACACTCCTCATCATCGAGACATTCCAACCACGCGTAGAACTCACTTTCGTTGTGAGTAAACCCTCTGCTTGTATTTTCTTTGGTGAATAAATTAGTGACGCGAGATGCGCGACCTTACAGCTTTACGAAAGATGGGACCTGGGCTGGAACTAGATAGGAGGAACCCAAAAAGGTTGGGCCTTTTGGGAATTCCGCAAGAGGAGCAAACACTGCGTTCTCACTGCGTATTAAAAGGAAAATCCTGAAGCCTCTCGGATATTTTAATCAAGATTGGCGCCACGGATAACAACGTTTTAAGAACGAAGACAAATTACAAGTAGCAAAATGTAACAAGTAAAAAGGCGGAGTACCTAAAAGAATAAATGGGATCTCGAAATCATTAAATACAAAAAAGTGCCAGCGTAAACGCAGTCTTCTACCGCAAAAAGTTAAACGAACTTATTGATAGTTGAAAACCGAGTTAGTTTTTAGTTAATACTACGAAAATAAGTACAATTTTGGTAGTAAACTGCAGTGACCTCACTTGCATAAATATTTTACTTAATAGACCATGCCATCGCCATTATTTGTCCTTTTGTATTGTCTATAGGCTAATCGATCTTGATAACATTGGTCAATGCCTGTTAACGGTACAAAAAATTTGAGTAAGTTTAAAATGTTTAAAAATGAATAGACGTAAGTTAGTTGGCGATCTGCAACGATGAGGCAACGCGTTACAAAATAACACTTAGTAGAAAGAATTGCGTGTTCTATCGAAGTGAATGATCAATCGATGCAGGGCGTAGCGTGTTCACAGTGGTTAACCGTTTACCGTGCGGCTGTGGCTTGAATGCTTGTGATGTGGTCATTGCCGTCGCACGTGTTGCTCAATACCCATTATGCTGATAAATTAATTGTCTCCAATTCAATCGTATTGTCACGGTGCGCCGTGAGAAAGTGTAGCGCAGTCACGGCCGCCGGAGCCGCAGCGGGTGCCGAGAGACAGCGGTGATCGATCACCGCCTCGTGGTAAAGTTGCACACGCGAAACAATGGCTCGTTCATTGTGTGATGTAATTCATTTAGGATTTAATAACAGGTTTACAATAACATCGATTTGTACGTGAACAGTTAAAGCGTTCTTATTTTCTTGCGATAGTTAAATGGCTACTTAAGTACGATGCGAACAGTTTGACGTTTTTAGAAAAAAAGCAGCGTTTTATTGCCTTCTTAAGTCAAGTTAAAGCACATGTGACCAATGTAATGTTAATACACTCGGGGGTGAGTTGACGCTACCAGGCTATCCCGCCGCCTCTCACGACAGACCCCACTCGAAACTCGTAAACTGTGTTAAGCCCATTTTTGGAGTGCCAGTCTTTTAAACTTGTCCTTTATTATGTGAACATTTTTTTATACTGACAAAGTTCGAGAGGCTGTTATTTACGAATGATTTAATTTGTTCCTAGTGTTGGTTATATTGTGTCTAAGTGTGTGTGATTTTATATTAAGTATTAATTTTTTTTTTATCAAAGATGTAAGTTGGTATTTTTTATGCAACAAGGTCTAACTAAGATAAACAAAAAGTACGATAAATATATTTTTTAGGTAACTAACCAAGCAAGAGATTGATGCTGTTCAGGCAGCCTTTGAGGAACCATGCCACTAATACTCGTAATAATATTGATATAATACCTGAAGTTAACACTAGAGGGCCGGCTTCTGTTTTCTCTTATGACATTATAATCTGCCGGCCAGTAGGGTTAGTATTATAGCTGAGCCAATACGGAGTTTATCGGCCTATACACTCAAAGATGGCGCCATCTTATTCACACAGATATATTTATGGGTTATTTAACAATAATTTAATTCCATCGGATGACGCAACAAAACGATTTGAAAGTCGTATTACAATTTCTTTCATGAATAATGGCCAAGCTTAGGCGATGTCCTCAAACGGAACTAAAAGCGATATACGAAATGATTAATAAATAATATAATCTGTGTAACGGCGATGTTATCTGGCGTAGACAATAAAACGCGCTGCATCCCAATAACTCCGCGTAACTGGTGTCCGACTGGGCTCATGCGGGCACGTAAATTATATGGAGTGTTTACGAGCTTGGCCGATGCTCTCCGGATAACGTAGTTTATGTACATAGTCCACGTAAACCGAACGTGTTCGAATACAATCAAATAAATAGCCTTGCCACGCTATTGTCACGCCGTTTATGAGTTACTAGTGGACCCGGTGAACTTAGTTTTGCCTAAGTCAAGGAATAATAAACTTAACTTTATTTTTAATGATATTTGTTTAATAACAAATATCATATTTTAATATTGAATAATATTCCCGACGAAAACAAATTCAAAAACATAATAATTATAAAAATTGGTCCAGCCTTTATTGACTTATAAATGGTGTCACTAACACGACTTTGTTTTATATATATAGATTACGTTTTTACACAAACAAATTTGAATGTACTCGTATTTTAATGAGAAGTCGAAACTTTAGAGAGCAGTTCCCAGACTGAAGCGTGTAATATGTTGCTCTGTTTCTCATTAAAGTACACTATCGACATATGTCGCAACCGTGCAGCGACAAGAGACAAGACCGCCTTCGTGCAGGGAGGACGATCCCTCAACTATTACTTACAGCTCGTGACCAAAATATACCCATAAATCGTGGACGAACAAGCGACCCACAACACAATTATCCCGCATTACATGGCTTTTGTAGTAGCGTTTAACTAGTCTGCGCTACCATCGACTACGAAACACAAACGGAACTCACGCAAAAGTCTTTCCTATTCTCTACGGCGTAAGGCGAGATCGAGCAACACGCATTTTGAAAACCGAAATCGTATGTTTGTTAAACAATTTTGAGACAGGTTCCGTTTTACCCGCGGGGCAAAAATAAATCGTCTTAGCCCCCAATGTTAAAGTTCAAATTCGTACATCACAGGTTTCGCTAGGTTTCCGACAAATATAATAAGGACAGTTTATAGTTATCATTCTGGTGTAAGCGAGCTTTAAACTATGACAAATTGAGAGTAATTGTAATTCGATCGGGTCTTTAAGCTTTTAGGCAATAAAATAGAACATTGTCTGAGACCTGTTGTGAATATAATATAATGTTTATTTCTTCAACTATTTTTATCTTATTATATTTTATGCTCTACAGTTCAATGGCATACGACTTTGATAAGATATAGTATATGTAATACTAGATTGACGTAACTTGTCAACATTATTATAAATTATTTAATATTAAACGGTGACTTTATTATAAACTAAAAATATTATAAATTTACACACTTTTGTAGTAAACTTTGGCTCACAATTGTGATTGGACACGTTGTTATAGGTACCTAATACTGTATGTATTTATTAACAAATTCTTTATTTAAAAATCGACATGATTACGGACATAAATCTAATTCAGCTAATAGTTCCAAGTAGATAAAGATTCAATGCAATTTGCATAGAAGTTGCAATATTTCATCTTCCATCGGTCGGCGACGTATAATTGGACCGATCAACTGTGAGGGGACAAAGGACACGTCTTTCTCAGGACTTGGGTCATTCATAGAGTAGTTCCAGGGGGCGGTAGCAGTGAAGCTCTATGAATCGTTTTATCCATTAATGTATATTCCTTTTTTTTATTATTATACGTTAATGCGCTTTATCACTCAAGGCTATATCACCGTTTATTAGGTGGGAATGTTAGACTGTAAAATTAATAAAAAAAATGACGTGAACCAATTAATGGCCCGCAATAGGGCGTGGGACTCTTCTCTATTCAGACGGTCTAGAGCTTCCTCCACTACGCTTCTCCAACACGAACTGGTGGATGGGTTAGTGGTTAACTTGCTTCGGAAGATTTTATGCTGCCCGATGGTTTTTGACGTAGCTTAAGAACCATTTACGATTACAACCAGGCTCCATGGTTTAACGAGTCCTCCGCTCAAGAATTTTTTGTCACTAATTCTAACCAATTCACGTCCAAACCGCACCCGACTGGGTAACTCGGCCGATTCTTAGGATAGACGCGAACAACCGGGCTACTGTTATATATAGTGCCAGTAAATATCTCAGAACGTATAGATTTATATCAAGTTAATATTAGTCTACTATGCATCCACCCGCGAGAAAAATATATGACGGTATATACTCTTAGACATGCGTAGCACCTCCCTCCCTCCCACAATGGAAACATGCA
>DWJN01006607.1:0-10558 GCA_018248895.1 Carystus phorcus | reverse complement strand
CTTCTCGAGGGCCTCGCCCCAGATGTGCGTGGCATACGCTAGAAGATCTCCCGTCGACCGGTTTCGGCGGAACCCGTCGTCGTCCTAGCTGGTGACAGCTACTTTGTCTCACAATGGGATAAAAGAATTCATGTCACAGTTTTATTATCCTATATTTTATCTATATAAAAAGTTAGATTTTCATAAATCCTTTCTTAGTAATCTCTAATATTGTATAACGCTGAGACTTACAAATTGCTGAATGACTCTGCATTGTCTGTTTGTCAGATATCGTTAATGTTTAAATCCATTAGTTGTATTGGTCATCGTTGGTAAAAATCAAACTAAAGTAACATTTCATAACATGTAAGAATTAATTAGTATTAAAAGACGATATAATGGTCAGACACGATTGCACGTAGAAAAGTATTTCATCGAAACATTTTGACATATTAAAGAGTTTAGAACGAATTCAGACATCAGTATCGAGAAACAGTAACGGTGAAGTTACAGCTCATTAGGTACTACAATGATCATATCTTGTAATTGCGTTCTTGATAAATATTTACATGATATTATAAACCGATTATCATAATATTTCAAATGTTTAGATATGTTCTGTGTTGTTCTGAAATAGGTTTTTGGAACACATATAAAATGTTGTTATCCAAATCTTTCTTTTCTGTACGTGGCATCTTACTTTTATTATTTTTTACAACAGTTATCGCAGGATACTTTTCTGATGTTAAAAACTTTGAAAATTACGTAAGTTTTAAAAATTGTGCAATATTTCTTTCAAGTAACTAGGCGACCAACAAACAGACGAGCCAGCTTATGGTAATAGTCAAGGTGTTTTCATTGATGAATTGAAGATATAAAATAATTTGTTCAACTCTATTTAATAACACATATGGACCTCAAGTGCACTGGCACTTATTATTTAATTTATTTACGCATATTATTTAAAGGTGTATTTGTTGCAACCGCTTCTTAGTATTTATAAAATGCTTTTAACGCTTACAGACATATATCCCCTTATTACATTTATCTGTTGGAATGAATATTCCCATGTCGTCTGCAGTGCCAACAAGATTCCAGGATCGTCAAATTTATATCCGCTTATAATTCCCTTAGTGTACGTTAATATGATATATTTGTAATTGTAGGGTCCATACATTGTCGTATTTAAGGATTTTGGATTTTGTGCTGGACCAAAATCGAAGAATTTATCGTATTCTGACATAGACTTATCAAAAATTAAGGAAGATTACGTAATAAATATAAGTATTACGTTTTT
The DNA here is from genome assembly GCA_018248895.1 of Carystus phorcus. Classification (NCBI taxonomy): domain Eukaryota; kingdom Metazoa; phylum Arthropoda; class Insecta; order Lepidoptera; family Hesperiidae; genus Carystus; species Carystus phorcus. The sequence continues at coordinate 9,282 of DWJN01006607.1, read as the reverse complement.
GACAAATTGTCGTTTGGACGAGGTAAGATAACGTTTTGTTATAACAAGTTTGTGTTTCTAATAATATAGTCGTATCATGATTCGGGTTTAAATCTGCGTTTGAACTCAGGAATCATGTTACATACATTTCAATATTTGAAGTTTCATTAATTTTCTTTTCACGAAAGTGATAATTAGAATTAAGTGTAGAAACTACACTTAAAAACCTTTTGTGAACAATTATTATTTTGTGAAAACAACATGAAAACTTTTCAGTAGTGTTTTATATTAACATACTCGGAAAGTCAGACGAAAACATTTTTGCTGTAAATCTGTATTACAGGCAGGATACCATTGCAGAAATATAAAAATATTGAAAAAACGAACATACAATTTGAGGCTAATATTGATAATGAAGCAATCAATTCCACAAAACGGTGATAATCTGCTACGATTATCAGGAATTATTATCATTATTTAGTAATTCTACAAAAAATATTATATATTTTTTTTCTTTTTAATAGGTAAAAATGAAGATGTTTAAGGTGGAACAAAACAAAAAAAAAATATTAGTCAATTACAGAATAAATAATCCATGTCAGCATTTTATATACGCGTCCATATTTGATAAATATTTAGGAGCCGAAAAATGCATAGTAAAAAAGGTTGGTATAGGTATAAAATATTTCCTAGATAGAGTTTGTTACATAAAATGTAGAAAGTTTATTTTTTGTTTTGGTTTTGACCTGTTGTTAAATTCCTCTTATTGTTATAAATTATTTTACTATCAGTAGTTTCAGTATTGTCTCAATTCATTTTGTTAAAAGTATAAGAGGCAGTAGGTATATTTTTTTAGCATTGTTAAGAATTTTGTGTTATCATCATTACTTATGCACAATTTGTGCAATACTTTTTTAAGAGATAAAGTTATCACAGTTACACATATTATAATTTAGGTTTTCTCATAGGCATTTTTATCAATATTTTGTTCTTTAACAAAAAAATAACACATGGTGTAATACTTTAAATGTTGTGTTTCACGCTTTTTCTTAGCATATTGTAAAATGTATTAAATTTTTTACAGGGGACAAAAAACTTTAACTTGAATTTGAATAATATAACTAAAACATTCTACGGAAATTCAAGTTTCTACGGCGAATTTCAAACCAAAACAACAATAATTTCAAATCAAGGAAACGTAGGTTGTTGGATAATAAGTGCTGTATTTAGTAAAAACATACAATAATTTTGTTATCCTAAATTTTTACTGTACTCTTATAAATAAAATGTACATTAAATAAGAGATGATGTTTATGAACGAATAATGAGGTATAACTTTGGATCTGAAATAAATAATTAATTATCTGCACAGTGCATCTGGTAATAATGTTCTATTTTGAGACCACAATAATATTATATTGCGCACAATAATATATTTGGTATTGAAACGTACTTAGGATAAATAAGGTGGACGGCGAATTAGCGATTTATTGTCGAGCGAATTTTTGTCTATTACGATGTTATTATGGCTTGATTGACGAGCCAAAAGCATAATATTGGCAGGTATTATATTATTTTAAACACCGAAGCTACAATTAATACGTAATGATGTTTAGACGTGATAGCTTAAATTGAGTTAAGGACAGGAGACCTATATAAACGAAAAAGTGTTTTTCACATGCCAGTAAATTCAGTAGACAACCGTAGCAATGAATATTGAACATTTAATTGCCATCTATTTCGTATTTTGTAGTATAATAGATCAGAGGAAAATGAGTTAATATAAAATAGGAAGCAACTATTCTCATGTATTTTTAACTTAAAATAACCAACAGACAACTACGAGCTTTGTGATATTAGATAAGTGGTCACCGCTACCATTGGGCAGCTTGTGTTTTCGGCCATGAAAAAGTTAGGAAAGGTAGTATTGACTTTTATACCTCCAACCGATATACGAGTCTTTGGCGACTGACTCAAGCAGGAGGGTAACTAGCCAGGTAAGTCACGGAAAGAATAATAATAAGTGGGATTGGACTCTGTATTCTAGGCCGTAATAATACTGCGGTAATAATGTCTGCTTGAATCGCCATCGCGAAGCCTAAACTACTGGACCTAGAAGCATTAAACTGAAACAAAAACTTCGTTTTCTCAAGTACTTGAGGAACTTTTTTATATTCTACCAATAAAGACTGTAAGTATGTAGACGTAGTGGTTCCAATAATGTATAAAAATGGGTAGTAAAACTAATTAAACACAAGTATTTAATTTTATCTATAGACTATAGAAATGACATGGCGAAAGTATATAATTTGAGCACATCTTTTTCCCATAATAAAAATCTAAACAAACATTGTTAAGTAATCTATATATCTTTTATTTCAAAGAGTTCGTAATATTTTATAAAATTTGGATATTTCTGTGTGAATCAATTGTGATAGCCGGAATGAACGAATCAATTTCAAAATTTTACTGGGGTAAAACAATTTTATCCGGTTAGTGTTGAAAAGTACTTAAGTATATAATAACGCCGTGAATAATATTTAAATAAGCAATATAATAGTGTATGTTTTATTTAATTATGTATCTTGTGATCAAAAAAGAGATTTGAATAACAATGGTGACATATCTAATAGAATATCAAATGATTTTCCTGATATATTGCGCGCGTGAATAATAGGGAGGTATTGTCAACAGATTCAGAATACAAAACTTAAGAATCGCGAAAAATTTGAGCAAGTTTTAATGGAAGAACTAAAAAGTATAGATTAAAAGATATTCACCCTGGTTTCCTTCAGGAAAACTACCTGGAAACCCATATTCAAACTAATTGCTATTCATTTCTTTCAGGCAATTATTTACTTCTTTTGACTCTACTTACTAAATATTTACTTCCTTTTATTACTTTAGAGGCCTATATCTGTTGTGTATCAAATTAGAAACTCGTTATTTAACGTACCTAGTTAATATTAAAGGAGATAAAATATTAATTACTCTAAAATTGACTTGGTATTTATACCTGTTTCTTATTTGAAATATATTAAATAGAGATATATGTATCTTTTGATTCTTATCCCAAAAACAGAGGAATTTCCTGAAATTTAAAGGACAAAAGTTCCGAGATATTGAGGGACTGTTAGATATGTACCATTTTAATTTGGGCAAGCGACATGTGAATAGGGAATACCAAATAGGGATACCACGCATTGATTGGTGGCAGCTTAATTGAGAAGATGTTAAGTAATGCACAATTTAAGGACCTTTTACAACTATCTTCATTTGTTGTATTTAAATAACAGTTATTTTCATTATCGAAAATCACGCTTAAACTATAATTAAGTGCAGGTATTTAGTTAAAGAGTCAAAACCCCTAAAATGAAAATAAGTAATATTGTAATAATTTGGATTTTTTATGATTTTGCATTGGTAATTTTTTTTTTATTTATCAAAATAGTATTAATTTATTAAATAATGCCTATCACTAGCAACGTGGACGTGATTTTAAAACATAAATAACAATAGTACACTTATCGCTATTATATAAAATTTTAAATTAATTCGATTTTTCTTTTTCCAAAATGTGTATCGAAGTTATACATATACATAGTCAATCCATATAATTGAAACAACTTATAAAGATTTGAGAATAAATATAATCTGAGCAATAAAAATTACAATGAATTCTTTAACTCAAATAAATTCAACAGGATAAATGTTAATATATTAAATTCGGATACACCAAATCGCCTAGGTATATCATTAAACCTTAATATAATGCAATAATTCAGTAATTAATACAATAATCAATACCTTGCTACAGAGACAGAATTATAGAAACAAAGGTACAAACAAAATATTTATTATTATGACACAATAAGGTGAGTTGATCTGATAAACCTGAAAAGGTTATTTAATTATATATACACATTTGTCATCTTTACAAAATTGACAGGATATTACAGTTATATCATAAATAAATGCATTTTTATTAAGTAAGACAATTTGTTTTGCAAACATACCAATGTTTTTTGTATACTCAGATATAGTATACTTCATTAAAATATATTCTAGTGTATATAAATAATTTTTACACTGTTTATGACGTATAAAAAAATCCTTGTAGAATTATTGTAGAATAAGTACATAGGTACTCACTTGAGAATTTGCAAGTAGTTAATATGTAGAAAAATATAATTCATCTGTAGCGACACTTGAAGAACTCTCCAATTTGTTTCTCAATATAATATCTCGGTAGTTAAATAATAATATTAAATATTTGTTAAGCTATACCATGTCGTTTACCTTAAATCTAAGTAATTTGTACCTTATAAACAACATACTGTTGTTTGTTTATAGTATCAGAAAGTAGTCGCTGGGTATTATTATTTTAAACTCACTATATGTAAAAAGTATTTTGTACTATTCGATTGGAAAGTTAACACCTTGGTTTATTTCCATGAATCAATTAAGAGATCCGAGACGTATGGAAGACAGCTTATACTAACAATAGAAGAGTTAACTCTCTTTCCTTATAACTAGTGATTCTTATCTAACTAGTTTTATTAAACAATTAAAATATTAACAGCTTAAAATAAGTTAATGATCATTATTTCCAGTTGCCCGACTATAAGCTAGACGGGGACTCTACTATAAGTATTCAAGAGGAAACATAAAATAATTGCGTAGTTATGATCCAGATTTTGAAACAATTGTAAGCAAGTTGCTAAAAGCTATGTCTAATATAGGCAATAGAAATCTACTTTACCAATATAACTATTCTCTAGACCCTATACGGGTTTTTACATTATCAAATTCGAAATCAATTCTGTAACGTTGTAGAATAAATAATACATAGGTACACTATCTTGTTAACCTTTTACCCATAAAAGTACCCATTCCACCCATTTAAAATTACTCTTTTGCGATGCGATTAGGTACTAAGTTTTATTTATGATAAGATTATTTATTACAATAAATATAATATTCATTGTATTTAAAAATGTAATTAATTATATAATTCTTTCCTCTTAGTTTAAATTAATATTTATTACCAGTAACTATTAATAAAGTATAGTGGAATCTTATATTGACCAGGTCATTATTGTTATTATTCGTTTGGTCTATGAATCGTAAGTCATACAACGCGCTTACGTAGTCCTCCAGGAAGTTGTGGTAGATTTCTTTTGGTATTTTGAACGGATTCACAGCAGTTACCGCTTCTGTAAATAATATATACTAGAATTATTTGCTGATTATTAAATTCCCTATTATTAATGAATAATTTAATCGCTGCCCGCGACTTGGTGCGTTGGTATAATTCTTTGTCTCCGTATCCTCACTAAGAGAATTAAATTTCAAATAACGTTAGTGCTCCCTACATAAGCTATGTAGGAATCCTTGTATAAAGTTTCATGCACTAAGTGTATTGTATCAGGCTTAAGGCCCATTTACATGATGCCATTTTATTGCCTGTTGTATACAATAATATTGAAGCAATAATTTACTAGAATAATCTAAACAACAGCTAATATTTTTGCACTACTGTTCAAGTTTTCCTTTCAAGCCTGTTCTTTACGACTATCAACGTGTAAACAGTAGCTTACAATTCTGGAAATTCAATAATTGGCTTTAAATAGTTGCCTTCCATTATGACTCTAGTATGTGCAATAAAATGGCATCATGTACATGGGCATTAAGGCCGACGCTATAATGGATGACGATAATTTTCATTTGTGGCCTGTTTGTTCTATTTTAATCCTATAAGTTTTTTTTTTATTTATAACTAGTCAATGATTCACTACATTTCCGCCTGATGGTAAGTGGTCAAGTAGTCTTGGATGGTAAAGCGCATAAAATAAGTAATAGCGTAAATTTCAACAAGAAACTCCTCAACACCCTACAAACAAATTCATCTTTAACATTACCGCCATTAAATCTACCGCATCTTTCATCGCCTTCAATTCGTTGCTCTTGTGCATTTTGTTTGATATATCGGGAAGTAAGAAACCGAGCAACCCAACAAGCAGGACAGTAACGACCAAGGGGTATCTTTCATTCATAATGTCGTACGCTTTGCCGTACGCTTTACAAAGATAATCAGTGATTTTGTCGATGTAATTTTGTAGGTTGAATGATGAAGAACTCGCTCGGTTGTATTGGGAGCAACGCCGCGTATGTTGCACATAAGAACCTGTAAGAAACAAAAACAATTACATAGACGATCTTTTAATTAAGTCTCGTAGACTTATAGGATATTTGGCGAGTTTTTTAAATTTATTTAACATTATTTAGTAGAAGCCAAAGAACATACAAAAAGCTATTTATTTTTAATTCTGGTAATTGTTTGCCTTAAAAATTTAAATTACTAATTCATTATTTCAATAACCCGCCAAAATGTAATTATGAACAATATTGCGTCTTACTGGCTTTGGTGACGTCACTTGCATGTGAAATAAAATATAAGGTAGTGTCGGCGACTACATGTTTACCTGTAAGTGACGTCATCGTAGACCCGAGGTAATCCGGACCGATTTGTATCACCTGACCGACTTCTGAGAAAGTATTTGAAATTATGGATATTTGGATAAATTAATTTGTTTTATCAAGTAATTTAACTGCAGACGTTTTTATAATTCATAATGTGCAGAGATGTCCATAACAAACACTTCATTTTTAATACCGTCAAATACTATAATAAAATTATGTAATGGTGGTTGTGTTTTGCACTGTATAATAGCACTAGTAGACATTTTTTTTTTTTCTCTCGGGGGGAAATCTTCGCCAAGATACCCATTGCGGGTTATGTGGGATTTATACCCACGAAAACCCCCCCGGCCTATTCCGATTAGCGCATAATTTGGGGATGCTCCGGGATCTCGTGTGAACGCACCGGTGCCTCCCCTGCGTGCCCTATGGGCCCCTCCTGAGCACTAGTAGACCTGGCGAACTTCGTATCACCTCGGAACATTTGTCCCGTTTTTCTAACATTTCTTATCAATGCTCAGCTCATATTGATCATAGCGTTATGTTATATAGCCTAATAGCCTTCCTCGGTAACTGTACTATGCAACACAAAAAGACTTTTTCATTTCAAATCAGAAGTTTTTGAGATTAGCGCGTTCAAACAATCAAACTCTTCAGCTTTATATTACTAGTTAGAGGTATAGTTAATCTCTCTTTGCAAGCAAAAACTTCAAAAACGAATGCTCATCTTATGTGACTTTAAATGAATCCTCACTAAAATACTAAAGCTAACGAGTCTGTTTGTTGGAACACGCTAACCTATGGAAATATCAGTCGGATTTGCTATATTATTATTGCTTTAAATAGCTCAAATTTTACAGAAGCTTATAGGCTGTTTACCATCACGGTACGAGCATTCAAAATGAGGAAAATGTCAGGAAGAATGTTAAGCACAAACAAAATAATAACGTGGCAGAGCGATTTATGTGGTGATTTTGGGGGTGAAAACGGGCCATATATGACTAAAAATATTATATATGTTAGCATTCCCATTTAAATGGCTCATTCAATTTATAACAAGGAAAAGTCTGATGAAAAAGAGAATTGCTCAATTTTATAATTAAAAAATAATAAGTTGAATGTCTTAATATAATTATAAGATATGTGTGTGTGTCCGCTAAGGTCTCCTAAACTACTTAACCGATTTTAATTAAATTTAGTACATCGTGTCCAGTTTGATCCAACTTAAAAGATAGCAAAGGTTACATCTTAATTTATAGTGTAGGAAATTTTATTGCAAATTATTTGTTTAATATCTTACAAGGAAATAGTTCCATAAGATTCTAACAGATGGCGCTGTAAGGTAATTATTCGGCTAAATTGAGTATGTAAATCTTAGTCACAGCAACGTGTGGCGGAGTCTGCTAGTTACCTGTATTTTATGCTCCTGGGAGCGACGTTGGGTTACAAATAGCATATATGTATAATTGATTCGAGTTACATTTAGACAGTACCATCAACTTATCAGAGTTGTATACTAAATCAAGCTGACCCTTGTTCCTTTGCGTCGCTAATGCTAATACCTCCGTTGTTTCAAGAACCATTTCTCTAACTTCTAAAGCTAGCGAACTTAGTTCCAACTAGTACTTAGTAACTCTCGACTGAATTTATATACAAGCTGTCTCAATTTACATTATGTCGAGTCGTAAGGACAATCAACAGAAACATGCAATACGCAAAGATTTCCTTGTAAAATGCATTTTCTTAACAGCTAATTGGGTCTTGACGGTGATATAAAAAAAGGATTTGGACAACCCTGCAGTTTAATTTAAAGAAAGGGATATTGAAAATAATATGCGCCGAAGTCATCTATATGTATCAATGTTTGTTTGTTTATTTGTCTTTTAAAGACTGAAATGGGAGGAGATAGAGCAATGATGTCTTCAGCTACTTTGTTCAGAATTCTCTGAAAAAGGTTTTGGTACCAAAATTATATAGATCCGATACGCGGTTGATGAGGTACAGTCGAAAATGTTGTTTTTTACGGATCAATCGGTCACATGGTGGATAATATATGTTTTAAATATTTCAAACATGATTTAAGTGTTGGTAGCTAGATAACGACGTAAAATACCCTATATTTATTATACGAGGATCATCCAATCAAATAAAAAATTTTAGTCGAATTTGGTTTTTATACACTTTTCGAAAGTCACCGCCGTCGTTTCAACAAAGCCGTACAATGAGTGGTATTGGAAGAATATTTTCATGATTAAACTGCGTCTTGTATAGCTGGCTATAGAAGAAATTGGTGTCTATTTTGGTCTGTATTGAAGATTCGATACAAGGAAGTATGGAGCCTTTTTTAACCCAAAACTTGGGGTTTTGGTCGTGTGTGTTAGTTATTTATTACTATAATATCAGGATTACCTTTATAAAAATTATGACGCTTAGCCATAGTGAAGGTGTCCTTTTTATTTGCACATGATTTGAACAATTTACATAAATATTCTTTATGTTTCTTTTACTTAAAGCATCTTATATTTTTTGATTATGAATGTTATGTTAATGACAGCCCATTTCAAATAATTGGACAGAGTGAAAAATTAAATAACAATGAGAAATTGAAATGTGTATCTGTTGTATAACTTAAATTTCTTTAATCTATGATTTAATTAGACTTCGTCAAAATGTGAAAAAATGTTCTAAAAATGTATTAACTTTTTTATACTCGTATGTAAATAAAGATATGGATAAGATCATTGAATGTTAAAAATAACATAAATAAATCTTACGTATAGCCTATAGGTATAGGTACATTATCAATAACGCGTCACTAACAGC
>DWJN01006606.1:0-10558 GCA_018248895.1 Carystus phorcus | reverse complement strand
TCTTTCACGAAAAAACTACTGGACGGATTTGGATGTAACTTTACAGTAATATAGGTTATACATCAGAATAACACATCTGGTATTTTTACGCGGGAAAACTTCTCATTCCTACGGCTAACCGACTTCCACGCGGACGAAGTTGCGGGCGGCCACTAGTATGTAAATAAAACTAATTAAGATCCTTGCAAGATGAGATTTCTTTATGGTCTCATAATTATGATGGTGATACCACCTGTCAAAGGTCGCAGAAAGGAAAATAGTTGAGATGGATATCCATCTCTCATAGACTTGAGGTGGATACCAGGCTAGCGGTAGTTATATGAAGTCATAATTGCTTGCATTTATTGACACTAATAGCGACCACTTGAGATAACAGACCGACAGAGCGACCTCTATTTTATTTATATTATCTACAACTAAATATTATTTGAATAAATTAAATTACCATCAGAAACATTACAGCGTAAGTGCGTTATAAGAGTTACTGGAATCAGCACGTTACAAATTGGCGATAGAGATTAATTTTGAACGGAGGGGTATCGATAGGTTTGCAAAAAGAAAGATAATGAAGTAGGTTGATAGAACCGGTGCACACTGGATTGAGCGCCATGTGCTCGGACCGAAGCCCCAATTACGTGTCAATACAGACACAATTTGTATCATAACTGACTTCTACCACCCGATGTAATTATAAATGGTGTGGTTTCTAAAAAGTATAATTATCTTTTCTACTAACATATACATATGTTAACTTGGAAGCTCAGTCAATACAATTCTAGGTAATTTGGAGGTAAATTTAATCTTGCTTTTGTTCTGTTTAACTGATCAACTGTTCAATTCAATGGAATAATGATAGACAATACATTTGACTGTTGTTTAGTATTTTTTTTGTTTTATCAGTTTTTCAGAAGAAGAATTGGCTAGTTTTTTGTCCCTTTTAAGTATCCGCAAACGCTCTCGGTCTTTTTCTCCAATTTATCTTCTGCTAAATATCAAATATACTGATATGCTCAATATCGAATGATTTAGTAAGTTACTAAGGTATTTAGTCTGCCCGGCTAACTACAACGCTCTTGCCGGAGTTAGTCACAAATAAGTAGTTTTCCAGCTGGGAGCTAGAGAGTCAATACTTCTTTTTATCATTTTTCTTTAAGCGACGATGTATCGGTGATGGCGTTTGCATTGTTGTTGGCAATGGGTGGTGATGACCACGTACCATAACGTAGCTTGATTCCTCGTTTGTCGGTTATTGACATAAAAAACGGCTTCGCATTTTTTTAAGTACAGCTATTACTAGCATTACATTTTGATTTAAAATACGTGGGTATATAATTATTTAAAAACACTTATTCTGTTGAATATGATACATTTTGGGACAATTTTGTACTGTTGAACAGTTTACTACGGAACCTTTAACAACTACTTATAGCATTAAGTTTCCAAAGAGTCTGAAAGCTATATTATTTTGCCTCTCGTCTACCTCGATGGAAATTACATAATCACAAACCTGATTACCTCAAACAGGTAAATATGTTAAAACGTTCTGTTTTTATTTCGCTAAACCGCTAACATGACCCATTAGCATTGTTTAACCAACGCTTGTTAAATCGTTAACATAGTCAATAGACTCAGATTTACGTAAACGTATTATCTGTTGAGATTTTGTTATCTGTGGTGTTATGAAAATGTCTGTGCCTCTGTGGTGGTAGTGAAAAAGTAATAAAATATTTGATTCCGATAATTCGTGGTTATGAATATGATTATTCCCCACAGAAAGTATTCCTGATGTAGTGTACAAAACATAATTCAAAAGGAAATACAACATTCCTACATTATCTTCCAACAGTATTTCTTATTTCGACGTATTATCGTAAATTCTGTTGTACGATGTTAAACATTTAGATTTGTTTATTATTGTTAATTTTAATTTACTTAATTGATGATTGTACTTTTTAGTATGTATCCTATTATTTTCTTTATCGTGTACCAAGTAAGTACACGACCTTAACAAAATAATCTCGTTAGTGATAAGTAAATGATTTAATATTAAGGTTTTTTCGTAGATTGCAAAAGATTGATTAAAATCGGTTGATAAGTTATCAGAGGAATAAAGGAACACGTTAAATTATTTTTTATACCTTTATCATAAAGTCTCTGGTTAAAAATTCGTCTATTACACTATCTTTAATTTTTTTATTACAGTGGAAACTTTTTTTACTGTTGTAAAGAATATTTAAGTAAATTAATAGCAATGATTGCTAAATACTCGGTAAATATACTAATATAAAAAATCATTTTTTGAAGTGAAACTTCTATAAGATCCTTGTGATTTTGAAATTCGATAAAATGAAAATGCGTAACGACAGAGACAGACTTATAAATATACAGGACAAAAGGAAGAGATAGCATACTTAACGTATTATCTTGTTTAAAAGTTCCTCTCTAAGAAAAGATAAAAAAACCACAAAAATATCTAAAGTAGGTTGCTTTTCTGAAGTTTCACTTCTATCGTTTATAAAATGTATACAAACACATATTTTTTATTTTCTTTTTATCCATATAATAAAACTGTCACTGATCCATGATACTTAAAAAGTATTTAAAAAAACTTTTTATATACTACTAGCAGACTCGGTCACGCGTGTTGTGACTAAGGTTTACATACTCAATTTAGCAGACTAAATTACCTTATACCGTCATCTGTTAGAATCTTATGGAACTAATTTTATGTAAGATATGAAAGAAAAATTTTGCAACAAAATAATATTGCGACTATAAATTGAGATGTAAGCTATCCTATCTTTCAAGTTGAATCCAACTGGACACGGTGTGCAAAATTTGATTAAAATTGGTTAAGTAGTTTAGGAGTCCATCGCAGACAAACACCGTGACACGTTATTTAAAAACATTAAGATTTAAGTTTGCTTGTCTGCGCGTTTGTTCCAGCTGATTTCAGAAACGGTTTAACCGATGTAGTAAGCTTGAGGATACAATTTTATTTTAATTGCTTCACAGATAAACAAGTTTTGCAAATTTAAATATGCGGTCCAAACATGTTTCAAGGGTACTAGATGTAACCGGAGTAAAGCCAGGGCGATTATTAGTATAGGGATTCAATTCTAAATCAGCAATTTATGTATATGTCTGATGACAAACAACGAGTTACATGACGTCATCGCAACTGAAAAACCCAAACTCGATACAAGAGCTGACGCTTGAAGAACAAATCAATAGAAATAGATTTCTATCAGAGTCCATGAATGTTCCTAATCGGAGCCGCGGGCTGTCTAGAAATTAGGTCACAGATACACAGTATAGGAACAATTGTCTTGTTGTTATAACACGGTATAATCTACACTGGTTAGCACATCTACTGATTGAATTAATGGCATTTTTATTGAACGCTGGCCTTGTTGGAATTGTTTCGTTTCCTGAATAATAATGTACAATAAATTGACTATGTTATGAGGATCGTCACAGCAGATGTATTTCGTGGCCCACTCTGCTCCCCGTTCGTAAACATCCGTGACAACTGTCACTACGTCTATTTTGTTAAAAATATTGCTTCTTAAATTAATCGCTAAAAGCTAATTGACAAGAGGTATGTATCTTGGAGCTTGATAAATACATGCTTGTTTTTGTATTCGATGTCTCGTAAAATGTCTTGATTTATATTCAGTTATTTTAATCAATACATTGTAATAGTCATAACAAGCTTTTATTCAGCTTTACATGTTCGATGTTTGTCTGTAATTAAATCTTTCAAGTTAAATTTCACTGACTTCCCAGTTCCCGTTTGAGCTAAAATTTGCAACACATGTTCGGTTTTCGTGATAATGCACGATTGTCTAAGTGCCGCCATTTTAAATCTATGGCGGACATAACAAAATGGCGATTTATCATAATGGATATGATATATAATTCTTAGGACGTGAAAATCAGATAAAAGAGGTTTACTTAGTGGATTATAATAAGAGAAATGAGGTTAGTTATTTTTATCAACAACTAATAAATGTTTTCTTTACGTTTAAGTATCTATATTTACTTCTCTAATAGTAAAAAAAAATACTTTAAAGTTCACACATTTTTCTAAACTATATCAATCAAGTGGGGCTCTATCAAAATGAAAAGCGTTACAAATGGAGAAAGTTGTAGAGAGCATTGGTGTTACGGATGCGCACGTGACTAGTGACTACAGCCTACAGCAGTAGGTAGAGCTCTGATTACCTTGGATAATGAATGTCCTTGGTAATAAGATACGTCTAAATAAACTGTTAACGCATTATTTCCGTGTAGCGACTGACGACAGATAACACTAAATGAGATTATTACAATTATATGACGGCAATTTGAGCGTACTCTGTTTATGTTGCGGGCCTTTATAACATTTATATGTTGTTGTCACACGTACAATCTGTAGCTATTAATATTATGTTATCTAAAAAACGTATTTTTTTATTATAAAAATGACAATTGGTAAGAGGTTTATATATTATTAATTTTGCATCTATATTGAAGCCTGTAATCTCAGATGTGTTAAAGAACAAGATTTTATTAATAATAATTACTATTGAAGCGTTAATTTAAATGTTATTTGTTATTTTGGGCTGAGGTACATCAATATATAAAACTTTTTGTTGTATCTAGCTCGACAACGCTCAGCCAATCCTATTACATACAGAGACTTGAAATTTAGGTTGTTATTAAAACGTACACGTGGATTTTCTAAATTTCACCTCTAAGATGGTGAAATAGGGGATGAGCTAAATAAAACTCGATTAGTTCTAAAGTAAAATCATGAAAATTGGTATTTGACATTTTAATTAAATATATATGAACGAGTTTTAAGATTATTAGAATTTTCATCCTTTAGTAATTCAAATAAGGTATGTAATTTTGTATAAAAATTTGTTTAAATCTTAAATAATGTACGCGAAATTTTGAATAAATACCGAATAATGAAAATAAAATTTACCTGATTTATTTTATTTTGTTAATACCTATCAGAGTGTCTGAAATAGACCAATCTGTGGGTACAATTGCTATTACTGCAAATTGTTTTATTGAAGTGTTTTTAGCCAGGCTACGCGTTGGGCGGGCGGGCGGCGTGGGCGGCTAATTTACCTGCTTACGCACTACACAACAAATGTAGAAAGGAATGTAGCGCAACAAGGTCAAAGAACCTAGATTTTCGAATGAAAAAAGTAGCGATACTATTAATTTAATGGCTCACGTGACGACAAAAATACGACGATATGTCTCTCGGTCAGCGTAAAGAAAAAAAACATTTACTCCGCCATAAAATAACCTCGTACATAAAGGTAATGACATCGTTTAAACTCATAAAACATACCTGAATGGGGTAATTGAAGTATATAACGTGTGTACGTATTATTTGAAGCTTTTTTATGTGAGTAACAGACAAATGAATAGACGAGCCTTGTAATTGTACATAATCACCATTGCCTATGTACCCCAGCAACCCAAAAGACATCACCAATGCGTTTTCGGCTGAGAAAATCTATATCTATACTGATATATAAAGCTGAAGAGTTTGTTTGTTTGAACGAGCTAATCTCAGGAATTTCTGGACCGATTTGAAAAATTCTTTTAGTGTAAGATAGTTAAATTATGCAGAAAGGCTATAAGCTATATAACATCACGCTAAGAAGAATAGAAGAGGAGCAGCAACAAAGAATATTGAGAAAACGGCAAAATTTTGAGCTTTCGTTGCGTGCGCTGAGTAAACGGTGACAGATACCTAAAAATCATATATTATAATATTGTTCCCCTCTAAAAGTTCTAAATAAAAGTCCGCGACAGCATATGTCTAGCTTTTAAGGCTAACCCACTATAACCATTTTTATGGTTTTCATAAAATTGTTTTAAAATAATTTATATGGTAAAACAACGATTGCTGGGGTCAGGTAGTATAAGATATGAAAGATGGATCGAATTGGCTCTTAAACTTCAAGCCGGAATACGAGGAGGTGTTCGGCGGTTGACTTAAGCAAGAAACTGGTAGCCAGATGGACTGTATAAAAAGATTTTAATATCAACTTCCTGCATCAGTGTTCCCACAGTGCTATGACATGGGGTCTTTCAAGAAGCGGATCCATCGCTTCCTTCTTGGCCGGCAACGCGTTGGTGACATCCCCGGTGTTGCTAATGTCCATGGGCGACGGTGATCACTTACCATCAGGTGACCCGTCTGCTCGTTTGCCTGCTTACGGCATAAAAAAAAAAAAAAAAAAAAAACGATGGTATGGGGTCATTGCCCATGGATATCAGCAACACCGCAGTATTTGCATCTGCATTTCCAAATTATAACACCGCTTTTTAATGTAACTAGATGACAAATGAGGAAATGAGACACGATGGTATGCGGCCATTGCCATGGATATCAGCAACACTGCAGTTTTGGTGATGCGTTGCCGGCGAAGAAAGAAGTTTTGTAACGTGGTTGCAATGACTGTAATAGCTCAGTTCGTGTTACTGTTTATTTTAAGGATGGTAGAATTACAGATCTTAAAAATAAATTAAAAGGCATAATGGATATAATTCTTAATCACATTTTTTCAGTATTAGGACACGTTGACTACGCAGCTGTTTGTCGAGTTTAAACCCTTAGCTGAGAAGCATGCATATATCTCTTGAGCTGATTATGATTCACAAATTGAATCAAATAGTTTAGAATCAGGCGGATCTAGTATTAAGATTCTAGTAGGAGGTTTACACGCGTGATAAAAACATGGTTTAGAAGCAAACAGGAGGTGGGTAGGTGATCGTACTTGAACCGTAGGAAGAGCGCGGGCCGTTTATTGGGCAGGCGGGTGACGCGCGCGAGCGGCGCCGGGTCCCGCAGCGGTGGCTCGTCCTCCGCCAGCGCGTCGGTCAGCTCGAACTGGTCGGGGTCCCGCGCCACGTGGAACGCGCGCAGCGCCGCCGCCACCAGCTCCCGCTCCCCCCACGTGCGGCGCACCACCACCGGCTGGTACAGTCGCCGCGTCCACGCCGCCTCGCCGTCGTACACTTTTACTACCTCTGTCGCGTCAACGTTATTATCGTTAAGTACATTATTAGATTTCCTAAGAATATCTGTGCACTAGCCTCGCGTTAACGGTCACGTGTGCTCGCTCTATCATTTCTATCGTTCATTTAAGTTTAGTCTCGTAGTAACATTAGCTATCAATTCAAAGTGCAGTCTATCATTTAACTATCAAAAATATCAACTTATGTAAGGGTAGCACCAGCCCCTACAGTCACTTTTTATAGTCGAAGGCAATTCTCATAAAATATTACAGAGAAAGGAATTATTTCCTACACTTATCAGTGAATTAAATCCTTAAAATTGTATATTACACAATGCGTCTTTATCAAAATGATGAATGATATATTCTTTACCAACATAAAATATTCTTTAAAAATTAGTGCATTAAAATCTTTAGGTATTACGTCTGTTTAAATGGATTTTGATGTGGGTTAGTTACATATAGAAATATAAAGTGTGATCGTATATTTCTACTTGTTTACTTATAAGTAGATCATACGATTGTAGCCACCAAGTAGCGGTCGCCGCGTTATTCACAGCGCGAGGGAAACGAACGATTCGCTCGAATTACGCTCAACTCTTTTCAATTTCGTTTCTGATGAACGTTCTGAACGGTACAGTCTCTATACGAGTGTACTGGTATAGATAATGAACAGTACCCTGTCGTTTATACGTTATGTATATGCCCGAGACAAACAAAACATAGGTTTACAATCATTTTTTTATTTATTTCAAACATTTTATTGCTTATACACCACAAGAGAAAAATAAAACATTTTAAGTAAAAGAGTATGTGTGTGAAATATAGAAAATTTGTCATAGTATTAAGTAGGTATCTTTTTTTTTAATTTCATAACCGATAACCGAGCACACCAGTCACATTTTGGTAGGTCCTCACTATCGCCCATGGACATCAGCAAAGGCATCACTGAAGCTTTATTGACCAAGGTTCAAGAGAGGAGAAAGAAAAAATGTTCCTGATCATGATAACTGTATAAACATTACATTATTAAATTAACTGTATATCTTTATAGTATTTTAGAGCTACATATCGTAGTGTAGTGTAGCGAATCCATTGGGGAGAGTTCACCCGTGAAAAGCCTCATTCATAATACAAAATGTATGACACTATCCTTCTTCCGTTCAAGCTAATCACCACTGGTCGTATTATACCTTACCGGTACTCCCATGAATGAATATGATTCAACTATTTTATCTGTTATTTAGTAGGGGGAACCACAAGCGAGGGAGGTTAGTCAAGAATCTCGACCTACCTTCATCTCTATCATCGGGCGTCCTGTCCCGATGCTGCTTGTGTTCGGGCCGGTGGTCTTGGTCGGCGGGCGCGCCGGTGGAGCCCCCGCCGGAGCCCGAGCGGCCCTCGCAGCCCGAGCTGAACTCCTCGCTGACGCTGCGCGCTGCAATACCGACACCGCTCACATGCGCCCCCCGAGACCCATACCTCATCAATTTTGTCGCGTTATACTGATTCCATCCGCTAGACTAAACCTTCTTATACCCCTATCACATCTGATTTATTCATCATTTGGTACAAACCAGTAATAAAAAAGAAGCAATTTCATGACGATATTAATTGATAACTTGATATGATTTGGAATTAAAATTTAAAGTAGGACATTTCATTCATCATTTATATTAAATTCCTTACGTAGAAAAAATACTGTTAATTAAAACTGCAAATCCAGTTGTACAGGAGGCAATATAACAGTAACAAAAACTGTCATGCACAGCCAATGTGCATATTGACCCGATGCATGCACTCTTGCATATTCGCACGCGACTACAACGCCGTGTCAGGGGAACTGAACGCGATAATTCAATGCATTATGCGTGATTACGTCATACCTTTACGGTACCTAGTTATTATTCCAACCCCAAGAGACCACGGTTGTACCTCGCCGGTAATAGCCGACGAACTAAAATTAAAACTATACCCAACAGAATTCCTCATTAAGCTATAATATTCTAGGTATTAATATTATTTCATTCTAGTACATTTGTTGCATTTAGTAACACATCGGATGGAATCAGTAACAATGTAATATTTTATTTCCCCACGAAAAGCTACTATCATTTATATATATTACATTGTTAAATAATTTAGATCAACTCGCCGTCTATGTTAGTTAAAACCCAGAAACATTACAAATACCACGGTATTTATAAAGTTTCTTTATTATTAAGTCAATCAATCTAACATTACGCACATCCAGCACTGTCTAACATTACATATTAAATATTACAGTCGTCAACCCCAAAGTAAATTTAATAGAAAATAAACCAAAAACAGCACACAGTTTATCTAAACAAAAATATGTTGAGCACAAACTATTACAGCATTTTTTAAATCATCCCTTTGTCTTCGTCTAAGTGAGGGGTTGATTTTTTGCTTTGACCATCTTTGCACACTGACGTATGTGACATACAATCCATTTAAAATATGACTACAAATACCAGTATTAGGTATTGTTAATTTAAATTCTAAAAGATATAGTCAACATTCTATGAGATACGAGTCAGTGTGTAAAAACGCCATCTGTTGGCCATTGCGTAGCAACACATCAGCGATATAAAGTACTGTTATATCGAGGGCAACATATAATAATGTATGTCAATGGTTATATTATCTTATTACATGTGGATGTGTGTGTTACCTGGTCACTGTTGGAATACCGCGTCGAGTATCCTTCACCGGCTCGGCTCTCAATGAAAATAGCTCGAAAATTCAAAAGGATGATGAACGATTAAGAAATTTCGAAGTTGCGAATCGATTTACAAGCAAAAATGAAAATGGTTTAGGATACAGTTTTGTTAGTTACAAATATGATACGTAATTACCTGAATTATTTAAATATATGTTTATTTTTTTTTGTAATTGGTAATATTTGAATAAATAATATTGCATTTGATACCTAGTGTGTTGTACCAGATTTATGTTTCTCATAAGAGAGAGGAAAATTTGATACATGTTGTGCGTACAATATGTAAGTAACTAAATTGACTTTGAATTATTTATATTTTCATAGTCGAAAATACTTGTGTGTGTTTTGTGAAGTATAAGGTTTAGTAAGTGACGATAGAGAAGCGGAAGCGTCTACTAAAGTTAGGAGCAAACATGAATGAGGCAGGTATTAACGACTTTGATAAATCAGTGCACATAAATAACGTAACTTTACGTTCATAAGTGGATTTATACACAAAATCATATAATTAATTGAGTATTTTCTCAAATCATTTACAGTTTATTTTTTGATTTTACATAGGAATATTTGGCATATTTTTATGTTTTCTTAGATTGAAATAAATGTTTAAGCCACAAAAAGGATATAAATCAAATGTTGCCTTATTACTTGTTGTTATTTAAAACCTTAAGATAGGTAGATGCCTTATTTCAAACATCTAAAAGTAGAAACCAAAATGGACTTGTTGAAAAAAATATTTTTAAAACTCCTCTACAATGGATAGGTGGTCGTTATTACCTGCATT
>DWJN01006605.1:0-10558 GCA_018248895.1 Carystus phorcus | reverse complement strand
AAAGGATTAGTTCCATAAGATTCTAACAGATGGCGGTGTAAGGTAATTAGTCTGCTAAATTGAGTATGTAAACCTTACTTACAGCAAAGCGTGGCCGGGTCTGCTAGTATAATATAAAATAATAATGTATGTCTATATGATTGAGATAATATCAAAAGATTACTGCAACTATTTTTGCTAACAATCAGAGGAATTGCATGATGAAAATTTTGATTTTTAAAGGAAACATTTCAAATAAATTGTTAATGACGGTTTATAGACTAAATTATTTATACATAAAAGTTGTGAATTTTCTTATTTGTTATTACAATTTTATTTATAAATTGAATTTATATTTATTTATGTATACTATTTATTATTCTTTGTGATAATCTTTTAATAAACCAACATTCTTATATGTAATTCATATCAACTTTGATATTAACATTAATTGTATTATGAGATCATTTGATGTGATTTAGAGAGATGAATATCACATAGATGTTCGCAGAAAAACGTAGAAAAATTATACCCATTTTCATTGTCGATTTTGTTTTTGATTCATTAATAGTCGACAAAGCATTTACTTTCGTATCCAAAGTGCAAAGATACCCAAAATCCCAATAGACTCAATTATAACACATTTCAATTCGAGCGTATAATCGAATAATGTATGTACTCAGCAAGAAATCGTCGTATATTTAAAACGAGCTCAAACTGTTTGCCTGAAATAATGCATTTCCTTCCTCGGAGTGCTGTTCGCGGAATAATAGCGTCAATTTCCGGAAATTTTGTACCCTCGAGATGATCCGACATAGTCGTAGTTCGTATCTGCTGATATGGAATTATGGCGCGGTGAAATACCTACTTTACTGCTTCATCTGTTCCACTAGTTTGAAGCGTTCATATTCACAAATTTCAAATACACGCCGCCAATTTTATTGATTCACTAAAACAATAGTTTTTAAAGTTTATAAAAAAATTTAAAGTAATATGTCAAAGAATATAATCATTATATAAGTTTATCATTTATTTTATAGAATATCTTTTTGTTTTTTCACTAAATTATTATCATTGGTTGATATATTTCTTTACTGATAAATTATCCAAGAAAGCAAAAAGAAGTATCTTTTGTTCGCTCTCTATTCATTCGTTCCAACATGAAACTCATTATGTTGTTTATATCCTATATAAGTATTCATTGGTTCTTTTGCTTATAAATGTTAATGCTTCATTACAATGCTTCCTAATGATAAACAGTGATATGGTCTTGATTGCACTAACTTAGAAGATGTTCCCATATTCTTATGGCAATCCTTCAAGAAGCGGGTCCATCGCTTACTTCTTAACCAGCAACACGTTGGTGACATCCGTGGTGTTGCTAATGTCTATGGACGACGGTGATCACATACCATCAGATAACCTGTCTACAGTTTGCCTGCTTACGACATAAAAGAAGAAAATATGCTTAAAGTCAAAGTCAAAGTCCAATTATTTATTTCGTCTTAAGAACTTACATCTCACTTAACGAAGGTCAAAAACTACTAAAAACAACAACCTCAGTAACAATATTCATATTCTTATTCACTCTTATCTTGAAAACTTTTTTTCTGTTTTTTCTCAGCCGGTAAAGTATCAGTGATGCGTTTAGTGTTGCTTACATCCATAGGTTACGTGACCATAACCCCCATGTAATTCGTCTGCTTGTTCGTCAGCTACCTAGTTACATAAAAAACATCCATTACTATTCGACCCACGCGAATAATATAAAATAATGAGATATAACAGTTAATTATTATTTAATAAACAAAAAAAAAACATCAAACTCCCGTAGAACCATTTACCTTTCCCAGTCGCTCATACTTGTTTAACGAAACGTTGACTTTACAATTTTAATTAACAGTATCTCAACATCATTTAGCTCACCATTAACGGCATTAATTAACCCGGCAGGCAAATGGGGCCAGCCGCCGTGAGTTGCATTTGCGCCCCGGGCTACACGGGCGACCTCTGCGAGTCTCAAATAGCAGCGCCAGGTAAACATTACTTTTTTGTATAAGTAAAACTGAATTAATGTATTTAGCGTCGAGGCAAATTATTTTTAACACACATTACACAAATGCGTTCTTGAATTACTATGTTTTGTTCACGAGAACAGAGGATATTAAGGAAACATGTTGTACGACGCTGATCCACTTTAAATCGAATATTCGTTCAAATTAATTTCAAGATTAGTATGTGTCAGAAGTTCTATGCCAGTAGCTGTATGACTGCTCTATCTATCTACAAATAATAATTGGTGCCCGCCTACTTCGCGGAAGGAATATCTATAATGACTTTTGTTAATGATATATGTATGTAGACAGTGCTAACCAATAGGTAACAGAAAAAAATAAAAACTTCTCCGACAAAAAGTACATCATATAATAAACGTGTACACAAATGTTTGATAAGTAAATAATAAAATAAATTTAGTGAACATTGTAGTACTATTACTACTAAACATACTAAAAGCGTCAGCAAATTCATCCATCACCACAAATTATACTTCCTTTCATTTTTCTAATATATTCCTTGAATCCTAACGTATTAGCAAGTTATATAATAACACATAACCATCAGAGACCGTATAAAGATACTTGTTTGTAGGTTTTCCGATAATAAAATGTAACCATGAACAGAATTTATGGACATGTAATCGACCCATCACTATAGGAAAATACCCTCATGATGATAACAGATATGGGATAATGAGAAGAAAAGAATGGTAACATGTTACCGTATCCCTCATTAAACATAGAGGCGTTTGGATATCAGAATGTTCGGAATATCGTGAGTCGTATAAAACGAGAATCACTGTAAGATTTAGCGTTATATTTACCGCCGGTCATGGCAATTAATGCCAAGCATTATATCCACGATTAAAAGAAACGAGGAAAATGTTTTGCACACAACTTATATCTGCGTTATTTTATTTATCTGACTGGCAAGAAATATCGAGTAAATCCTAAAACGGAGTTTGTAATATTTATGGGAGAATATGTATCTGTTTTCGTGAAGCAAGATATAAAAGCATTTATTACAAATATTTTAGGTGGTTTTATAGTAAATACATGTCTTTCTAATTTTAACCGCTCTTAATACTGGTTCCTAAATTAATAAAGCAGGAAAACAAAGCGCCTGACAAATGTGAGTAGCAATAGTTTGGTGCGGGCACAGTTTGTAAACATAATTATCGATTATTACGGTAAAAATGCTTCTAAATTCTGTAACATTACGGAATTATCACGATTATCGAGTGTTCTGTATTAAAAAATATTGTCTCTAACTTGTCAATGTCCAGACCAATAATATACCTATGTATATTCCATCATATATGTATATTACATAATATACATATAAAATAATACCAATAATAGTGACTTATCGTCAGATAACAGCCGTTAAATAATGTCAGAAACTGTCGGTCAGCTTAAGAACTTTTGACACTTGGAACCCTTTATCAAAATACCCAAGAACAGTGTTTGGGAACATTCATCGGGCTTTGCGATAATTTAAAATTCACGAGATATCACGGAAACAGCCAGACAAAAAAGTAATAGAGATTATTCGAGCAGGCGTCCCGGTTAACGATAAGACAGGCTAAAGACAGGATGCTGTTGAAGAAGGGTGTCAATTTCGCCACTAAGGCTAATAGACCTTTAGTAATAAAGAACTCAACAAAGAAATATTACAATTCTATATGCCTATGTTATAAAACTGTAACTGATCGCTATATGTACATGTCAAATATATAAAAAAAATATAATGTATATGCAAGAGAACCCAAAACAATGTTTTTTCATTTTGTCTGTATATCTCTGTCTTATCTGTGTGTTTGTTCACGCTTATCTCAGAAACGGCTTATCGGATTTGAATGCAGTTTTAAAGATTATATTGTGATGGGCTTTACTTAATATTTAGTGCTTTTTTCATATAAATCTATTAAGAAATAAAGATGTATTGACTTGACGAAATTTACGAAACGAAGTTGGCCAGATCTCCTATTGAGAGTTTTCCAGCCATACCCGCCCGTATACGGGTATACGTAATTGCTTTGACCAGAAATAGGTGTAAATAGATAATATGCATACATATACGTACATATTATAGAACTCTGCCACCACACATGAGTACTGTGGAATTAAACATGATGGTATAGCGTAGCACTTTCACCATTGCCGCTTCAGTTAATAATAAGGCACCTAGAATGGAAGGTTAACTTGAATCCAAGATCGAATCAAGCACAGTACAAACCAAGTATTATTATTTTCTTTAACATTATGTATTTTATAAATTCATCACATAATATATTTGTTGTATGTGTTTGTAAGTTGTCACTGTCAATATAACGAGACAAGAAACAGGAAAATATGAAATGAAATTATATTTGACTGGGGAACGGGATTGTTTAGAAATATGAAATAAAATCTTTTACCTGTTTTTCTCAATTATTGTGCTTTACAATATGTTTACTCATAAATTTACGTAAAACATTTATCCACAATTTTAACAACTTTTCCATGTGTCCGCTAAATCTTCCTAGGCGTCACAATGTATTTTCCATTGAATTCCCTAAAGCATTTCCAAAGCTAAATCCTTTTAAAAATGCTTAAAGTTCGTTTTTCTACTACTCTTATAAGTTTTTCACGTGGCATCAACTCCAAACTGAAAAATAATTCGTCCATTATTCCGTTAGGAATTGCCAAACGTTCAGTAAAACTGTGAGTACCATTCTGACTCGGGCACAGCCTTTGCCTTTCAATTCCCTAAAGCCTTATCGCGCTCGTATCGAACACCTGTTGGGGAACTATTTCCCAACTTTTATACCTTTAGGGTCAATATTTACAAACTCGCGACCGTCGAAAGGTTTGTAACAGTCTAAAATACATTTAACGGCTCGTTACAGGTATTATGGGTTTATAATTGCTTTATAATTGAATAAACGATCGCACATTGTACAAGGGTGTTTAGGGATATATAGTTTGTATCTATAAAGATGTGTTTGGTCTTGTAATAGCTTTATCAATGACCTCGAAGTGTTTTCATTCACTTATAATGCTAACGATGATTGATTGAAAAACACAGACTTTTAACTACAAGAGCTAAAAACTTTTTTTTATACGATATAAGTTAATGCTTGACTAGTATTTTGTACAGAGATTCCAATAGTGTAGGAGAATCCTAAGAAAGCTGGTTCATAAGCACTGTCCTCTAAAGATACAATTGTAGGAGGTTAAATAATGCGCATTGAAAGAAAATCCGATTTACTAGTCTTCTTAATGTATAGAAAACATTTTACAAAAAAAAATGATATTTCATTCCGTAAAGGAATAAATTATGAGAAAGTAGCTTTGAAAATTGTTGTTTATCTGTTCCAAAAAAGCAATTAGAGCATCTCTAAAAAAGAAATGAAAAATTCAGTGAAGTTTTTTATTAATTAACATTTGATCAGCTCCTTGCTTTCAAAAATTTCCATGATATCTTGTTGATAATTACATTCATTTCAGAATGCGGCATAGAAGAATGCTCAGAAGATTGCCGGGAAGGAACCAACTGCGATTGTAACCCGAAAGACAACGACGCTTGTAAGATAAATAAACTATATGTTCTTGTAATAGGGGTTATTATGGCTTGTATAAGTTTGCTATTAAGTAAATTAGTAAAGAAATACCCTTCAATTGTTAATAGTTTATTACTGATAAATTATTATTATATCCACGATCGTTAAAGGTTATGTTAAGGCAGTAAACTCTATAACAATGATTTTTATAATTATTGTCTGTTTGGCTGCTTTCTATCTAATCGCAGAAATGGCTTAACCTCCTTTTTAAGCCTGATATGACATTTAGTGTCTGTTTTAGTTCAATCGATTTACAAATATAACAGTATAACATTTTAATTAATGTCGCGAGTGTGAAATATGATGTCCCCCTTGTACATATAAGTACCGAGACGTACGTGAACAAAATAAGACATGTTTACTAACAGAGAAGGTTATCTGTTAAATGTCTGCTAATAATAATAATGGACGATCTTAATAGATCCAATTTATGCAGAAGATATTTACGTAAGCTGAGCTCAGGTAACATTAAGGTGGATTGGAGCCATGAAGGAGACGTTAGGCATCCACTGGTTTCAGTAGCATATTAGGGGAGGAGTCCAACAGTGGATATGCAAAGGGGAAAGTAGGGATGGATAGATGATAGATCAAGCCCAGAAAATCAGACTACAACGTGCGAGTGTTTACTTTTTCCTTAAGACTATTTTACTGATTGAATCGTCATTAACTTTATCAAATTATAGTCAATTGCTAATTATTCCGTAACCACTCATAATTCATTTATTTGTTTATAACATGCCACCTAAAAGTTATATAAACACGAAATATATCCCACGTTTCGTTTTAAACGTGTGAAAAGGCACTCCCTTCGTTTTTGTCGGTTTTTCGTCTTTTCACAAGCACCACTTAAAAGTGCTACGAGAACTAACGACGTATGCTACATTGCCTAAGAGAGCTACGCCGCTACGCCAGACGTAGAGCTCTCGTAGCTGTCGTAGCAATTTCAAACTAACGCTACACAACACGCTGTGAGGGTACACTAAATCATTTTGGTAGACTTCTTGAATGACAAATGAAGTGGTCTTAAGGGACTGGGATCCGTCAAGTATACGTGGAATTTTTGTATAGCATTTGAATATTGGAAAAACATTTTTTTGTAAATTTATTAAAATTTTATGTCTAAAGTAAACTACTTGAATTCAGTTACCGTTCCTCTTTCTCTTCATTAAGGCAGTACACTTACTACTTTCAGTAAATTAGTACACAAAACATTCACTTTCAGAAGCATATTGATAAAAATCAGTAAAAAGAAAAGATTTTAAAATAGTAATTCATTTGTTCATAATTTCTTCTGAATTTTTTCAGCATCTGCACGTTTTGAAACAAGACTGCAAATAGTGGACGAAGGCACCCCGAACATATCTCAAGAAATTGTTAAACAGGTATGTTTTTTATTTATATATTTATGGTGACATAACATAAGTAACAAAGGGTACATTTTAATGCCCAATAGCATTTTCCACCAGCCTATCATGGGTGGATGTAGGAAAAGCTGAAAGTAGGTGTTAAAAAAAATGGAAAGCAAGAGAAAAAAACATAAGTATAACCTTCTGAAATGCCTCACAATTCTTCAAACTTTAGTCATATTTTTTTATAATAATACTAGTTGACCCAGCAGACGTTGTTCTGCAACAATATAACCTAACAGACCCGGCCACGCGTGCTGTGACTAAGGTTTACATACTCAATTTAGTAGACTTACTCCGCCATCTGTTAGAATCTTATGGAACTAATTCTTTGTGAGATATTAAACGAATAATTTGCAGTAAAATAATTTTGCGTCTTTAAATTGAGATGTAAGCTAGTTAGCCTATCTTTTAAGTTGGATCAAACTGGACACGATGTTCTAAATTTGATTAAAATCGGTTAAGTAGTTTAGGAATCCATAGCGGACAAACACCGTGACACGTACTTTATATATGTATATTAAGATTATATATAGCTGATTTGACTATTTTGATAAAAATGGTTTCCCGTAAAGTATCGGATACTAGTAACAAAACATTTGCCTTTTTGTTTTATAGACGAAATAAAATATTTAAATGTAATATTGACGTAGTGTATAAAACTCAGCGTATAGCAAGTATAGTTGCCGAGGGCACGGTACGGAACACCTGCGCTCCAATCCCAAACAGGAGACAGCTGCTTTTGTTCGGTCACCATTACCGAACAAAGTTTTATATAGCCCGCACGTACGAGAAATTACAATTACATGTACATACATACATATATGGATATACAAGTTTTAAAACCTATTTATCATTGTTTAGAAAAAGCCAATAGCCAAGAGATTATTTAATAGTCAGATATTTTTAAATGTGGTACGCATTTGCCTTAAAAATTCCAATTACAAATTCATTATTTCAATAACCTGCCAAATTAAGGTTGCACACGCGACGGAAACTTAAAAATGGAGTAACTTCTTCCGTTTTCCCAACATTCTGCTCTTATTGATTGTAGTGTGATGAAAAGTATACTATAACCAGCTTAGGAGTAGGAAAAATAATTGTACCAAGTTTCGTTAAAATCCGTCGAGTAGTTTTTGTTTTTATAATGGTTATACAGACAAACAAAAATTTTACTGATTGCATTTTTGGCATCAGTATCGATCCATAATCACCCCCTGATAGTTATTTTGGAAATATATTTAATGTACACAATTGATCTTTCTACAGATTTATTATAAGTATAGATAAAATTAAAATCAACTCTTAAGTCCTTCTCTGTACATGCAAATAAATTGAAAATAGTATCAGCCGACTGACATTTACTTGTATGTGACGTCATCGTAGACCCGACGCAAACCGGACCGGCTTGTGTCACGTGACCGCGTAAGATAATGTTTTTTAACTATGGATTTTTGGATAAGCTAATAGTTATTTTCAAGTTATTTAACAGCAGAACATTTTAATAATTCACAATGCAGAGATATAAAAACTGTTTATTACCAATTCTTCTATACGTGTGTAATTCATAAGTTTTATTTAAACGGTTAGATCGTTTTGATTTTTTTTGTTTTAGATAATCCTAAATTATTATTTTGTTTCAGATAACCAACTATTTAAAAACCTCCAATATAACTCTGCAAGATGAAGTAGAAGTTTTGAACATTAGGTAAGTCAACACTGAAAAATAAAACTCATCCAGACTATTAAATTTCGTTCATTGAACTCGTAATTGAAAATATCATTTGTTGGAATTGAACGTAATAAAAAATTTCAATATCGGTTCAGTAATGAAAGAGGATGCTTTAATTTTTTTCAATTATGTTGCATGGAAATTGTCCGTGTATAGCTTTATTGGCTAATGAAGTAAATTGGCCTATTGAACATTAAGTTGATACTTCATTACTGCTGCTTTTAGTTATTTACAATTAAAATACTTGTAACATAATACAATATTTTTTTGTCATGTTAAATATGTTTCATATTTTAGTTTACATTACGTAGAATGCATTTTTGAATAGAGGTATTGAAATGAAAAAATCCACATAAAGCCTAATATTTTATGGTACTTCCCTGTTAGCCTTAATGAAGCCTGTGTTAGAGAAGATTCCATTGCTATTTAACGTTAGTATCGCTCTATGTGCCCCATGGAAGCACAAAGACGCTTAAGAATTGTTTTCCCCTAGCATTCTCTCCTGTAGATATTGTTCGTGGTTATTTAACTCCTAGTATTAATAACGCCACACACTTATAAGTCTACACTAGAATACATTTTTTATTCTTTCGTTATTAATACATCATTTACATATTCAAATCAGTGTAATATAAATACATATAGATAATAGATAATATAAGTACATACCTACAGTTAAATACATATATCCATAACATAGACGCCTGAACATAATCCGTATCTTATACAACTGTATAAGAATGTGAAACTACACGTAAATTAAAGACTTACATATATACCAAAAAGTCCAGCTGAATCCGTTTCTATCGCTGTAGAAGCAAAACTAACTTGTATAACTGTGTGGCCTAACTATCGATATATAATATAATCAGATACTATTGAGACCTCAAAAACTAATCATGCTATCGATAGTATTGTGACGTCACAATGTGATTCGTTTTCGTTGTCAACTATCAATATATCAACTACAATAATTATGCATCATAAATGTAATGACAAAGTGTAATGACAAAAGGTAACAAAGTGTAATGAGCTCTATCGAAGGTTGCCTGGAAGAGATTTCAGCCATAAGGCCGCCTTTTGCTCACAATGTTGTAATTTTTTCCTGGTGTGTATCATTTTTGGTGTGCAATAATGTGTTTTGTATTGTATTGTATGACGAATGAGCAACTGATTTTCAATATCGAATATACGCCTCTTTACAAGAATAACGTGATATTTTTAAAACCACAACTTTAGAGGCGAACAATTTTAAACATTTAAGCGTTGATCAATTCTAAAATATTGAAAATTTTACCGTCGCAAAACAATTAAATTAAAAATACGGGGTTTTAGTCGAAAATAAAATACGACGTTGCGGTTTTGAATATCAAACAATAAAAGAAGCTTTTAATGAGATGTCACGTTGCTCTAGTAAAGAGGCGAATATTTTAACGTACCAGTATTTAAATTACGTTGAATTTAGAGTACGATCGTGTTCTAGTGCACCGGAGAGCAACGGAGCGCGTACGGTGTGGCTTCGCGTGTGGGGCGCGCGCCGGGACGCGGGCCCACTGCGGGCGGCGCTCGCCCGGCTGGCCGCGACGCGGTCACGCACCGACCGGCTGCGTCTGTTACCGGCTACACTACACTTCGATATGCAACCCGCTCTCAGTTTACACGTGAGATATTTCGTCTAGATCCTAATAATTATAGTACACTGACCCCCGGTTTCTGAAACGCTTATCAAAATCTCGTTGAACTAACAGGCATATTAATAGGAAACTCGGTCAAATTAAT
>DWJN01006604.1:0-10560 GCA_018248895.1 Carystus phorcus | reverse complement strand
TGACTATATTATATTATATTATGGTAATTTGTTAATAACTGTTTATTATAAGTCGTGATAGTTTAGTGTATAATCGCTATCGTCTACGGATATTAATAATGCAACTTTGGTATGTTAAATGGGTATGAAAAGGTTACGCTAATTATCATTTATTTTGTAACAAATTATGAGAAACTTTCATTAATAGTTCTCCGTAAGTTGAGCTCAAACAAAGGAACAGAAGAAAGAAGGAAATGAAAACTGTTTTCATAAATTAACTGTTCATATTTATTAAACTTTTATAAAATTATCAATAAGTCAACTTCATACAACTAAAGTGTTTGAGCAATTAGTAAGTTAAATAAAAAGAAAACTTAATTATTTCAACGCTTTATTGAGGGTAATGAAATTAAATTTCTCAGTGCGGAGTTCGTTCGTCGGTTCTCAAATATTTGTATTATTTTCGTATTAGTTACAAATTTATAAATATGTGGTATTATTCCGTGTTTGATTTCTTTGGTGTGGATAAGTCGGATATTATATATTAATATAATCGAATAGCAAGTTTTGAATCTGATAATAACATATTTTTATGAATGTAGAATGTAGAATTTTTATGAAAAAAAATGTATTTATATATAAAAATGTAAATATCCATATAGTAGTTTGTTACACTGTGGTTTTGCTTTACAAGTCACTAAATGCTTTATAAGTTTTGAAACTAAACATATTTTATAGGTTAGGTTAAGTTAGTTATGTATATAATGAATAACGTGTACATCAATTTAAATTATATATTATTTAATACAAATTTCATTTAAATTTTCATTTATTAAATATTCAAAGCTTTGAAAGGCGAACGTGAGACGTTTTAATTCGTCGTTCAGAGCACGGTGAAATGAAATAATAATTAATGTTAAAATTTTATTTAACTTGTTCTAGTTTTCATATAATTTTATACCTAAGCTTAATTTTATTTTAAAACCTTTTAAATTCCAGATATAGTGACAACAAAGTAGGAGGTCGTTCCGAATGTGACGATTGGTGCTTGTCATTTGTTTTTTTTAAGTGACTTCAAAAAAAGAAGAAGGTTTTTATTTTTTTAAAGTAACAATCGTTCGCGTGTTGCCAGAGCTCCTACTCATTGTTGCCACACTTTAATACTTAACTAAAAGGTACATGGCACTCTAGTCGCTGATTTGAGACACCACGATCATCGTTCCGCTTGACAGAAATATTTCCATTGTTTAAGAACATTTCCCTTTGTCATAAAAAATTTAAGAACGTCCTTTTATTTCTTTGCAAGCGAAGGGATGACTTCTGATGTCGTCAACGATAAAAATATTTTTAAATGTTTTTATTTATGGCGGCACAGCACTAATAAACGTCCCAGATAAAACCAAAGCACTATAAAATGAAAAATAAACCTAATTTAATTTGTTAATAATTTCCATTTCGCTTCTCGTCACAGCCTAACATCACAGAAGTAAATTTTAACCTGTAAATAGTAATTAGCTTTCCGATATTCCATTAAAAGACGTTATAATATTTACAAAGTTTTCTTCCACATAGTTTCTTTTTTATCTTTCAATGCCAAATTAAATTGTATAAAACACCTTTTTGTGCAATTAATATATTGACATTAACTTATTTTAAGTAATGATAAGATGGAAAATATAAAAAGCTAAATGAAAATTTAGTTTTATGTTTCAGCTCAATAAATTTACAAATAAATCTGTCTACGAAAATTTTATAGGATCTGTTGGATTTATTCGTTGGGGATTCATTAGTCCATTTAGCGATTGCTCTTTAGAGCTTGAGATTTATACTTTTAATACTAGCCGACCGTTCGCCTACTAAAAGTTTTAGGTGCTATTTCCTGCTCCTTCATCTTATATTTTGTCTAGTCTATTAAATATCTGTTTTAAGGACTCTTCTGAGTTATTGGGTTATTTACATTGATTACTCTCAGTGAAATTTGGTGTAAAAATAGATTCCACGTCCAATATACTCACATTGAAAAGCAAGAAAAAATAGTAAGTGTTAAAATGTTATGCATTCTCACGAGATTTATTCCGATCAATTTGATTCGGAGATGCTCAGGCACATGTTTATAAACTGATGTTTGGTGTACTACTCCTATATAACGTTACATTATGTATATAACATTACATTACTCTATTCGATATCTCATAAGTTCTTTTGACTGTACTGTTAATTATATCTATGACAAATCCTTTATAACTCCCTACCTTATCATTCTCATTTACATTGGAATGATTTTGTTTACTTATACTTAAACTAGTAATAGTTCCTTCTAAATTAACTAGTTTTAAAAGGATTTTACCCATTCCAAGATCTTGATATTAAAAGTGATTAATGACGCCTCATCGAATTTTATTAGAATAACACTTGTAAGATTCAGTAAATATTTACAAGTCTTTTTCGTAATCTAATATAGGTGTAGTAAATTTGAACTGTTCGGGAATAATGCGTTTCTCGTGGCGATATTATGGTAGAAGGTCTTCTTTTATAATTGAAGTGACTAAAAATCTTAGACTGTTACGCATTGATAGAGGCCCTTGCCCAGTAGTGGGATTATAATGGGCTTTACCTTTTTATAGTGCTGACGAGGGTTTTGATGGGACGTACCAGACTAACGTGGTGGTCAGAAACAACGGCAGTTGTCTGTACGTGCCCCCCGGCATATTCAAGAGCACATGCAAGATAGACATCACTTGGTTCCCCTTCGATGATCAACACTGTGACATGAAGTTCGGTAGCTGGACCTACGATGGCAATCAGGTACAGGCCTGTTAGGTACTTCATTACTCTTTCTGTGAGCTCCGTAAGTTTTCTTTTGAGACTTACATTGAATTTCTGGATACAGATTCTGGAGTATGATTTGAAAAGGGCATAGCTTTGTATTTGAATTTTTGGGGTGTTATTTTATCTATGGGGTCAGGATGTAAGGTGGAATAATCAAAGGGGGAAACATAAGGGAACCATGTGAGAAACCAGGATATCATTATATCCGAAACGTTTTGTATGTACTATTTTGCATGGAGCAAATTGATCTTATCATACGGAATATTTTTCCAAATTTTAAATAGAAACATAAATTTCATAATTTTAAACCGCCATACGGGAGTATGTGTAGATGTTGATAATAGTATGGATGAGCATCGCAGTGTATATTATCTAAGAGACCTGACCCACATTAATATTTCAAAAATACTTAATCAAGAGTCAACCCAAGGTTCAGTGTTATAATAAATAGTTAGTAACAAACATAAGTATTTTACAGCGTTTTACTAAAATAGTGAGTGAATAAAATTTTATAATGAGAGCAATAAATATTTCAACAAAGACCGTGTTTAGAGACAGTTTAAGTTGCTACATCTCTAAAATATTAGTTAATTTTATTAGAATGTGCATTAGCTTAAAGCCGTCTCTCCTCCGTAATTCAACATCTGGTATGAAT
This sequence comes from Carystus phorcus, assembly GCA_018248895.1. Lineage (NCBI taxonomy): Eukaryota > Metazoa > Arthropoda > Insecta > Lepidoptera > Hesperiidae > Carystus > Carystus phorcus. The sequence continues at coordinate 7,097 of DWJN01006604.1, read as the reverse complement.
GAGATAAGAACATTCGGGTTGGAGCTAGATTAAAGCAAGAATTAATGCTCAGATTGTTTCGGAATGAATGGGATATTATTTTCATGATTGAATTCAAGGGTAATAGAGGCTTAAAGGGTATAAAGGAAGTTGGGGTAAGATTACCCGCTAATATAATTAAATTATAAATCAAAGAAGCATATATTTTCATTTATACGTTGTAACTTGACATTTATTAAGAATTTATCAATGACAGAGTTCAAGAGTTTTTGAAATAATGGTTGAAAGTCTGTATGTATTAGCAGTTTATTTGAATTTCGTTATGAATTAATAACAAATTAATTTAGAACATTAGTTGGATTAGTTTGTAATAAAATTGTGGGTCGGCAAGTCTTACATCGATTCTCAGTATGCTTTTCACAATATGCGATCCAAGATGCTCTGCCATTGTGAGATCATGTCCCTGTCATCGGATTTATAATTTATAACCGTAGACGTCGTTTGCTAAAAGTTCAGCATGTATTTTGCCATTACCATCAAAGTTAGAGTTGCATGACTTTGCACGTCGTACTTTCACTCCACAAAAACCTGTAACTCTGTTGTCTAGAAAGTTCAGTTATTACATTGCTGTTATTTAAGAGCATTATTAACTATGAACTTTTGAAACTCTATCGCTTATTTAAACGAAGGTTTGTCCTCGTCTTTGCACTTTTCTGCTTTTATATATTTTTGCTAAAACATTGGGTGCTTATTATTTTCCATTGGAAGATTTGATGATAAGTACCTTGAAATACGTAGTGGAAATTTGGAATTTTCTTTATAATTTTTCAAATTACTAGTATTAGTAATTTTATAAATACTATTATTTGTAGTTAATTAAATATAGTCTGCACTAATCTTTGGCATTTGTTTGATTGAAAAAAATAATTCCGTATGGCGGTTAGTATATTTTTACATATTGGGCATGATACTAAGTTTGTAGTTTGGATCCCTCGCAGTAAAGGTTCTCACGATTCCCTTAGACAAGGTAGAGTAAATTCATCACTGTAACCAAGCTCTTAGGAGACAGAAGGCATGGTGAAAGTATTATCCTGAATGCATGGTTTTGGTACTTAAATACACCTAATACGAGTATATGAAACAATCAACAAACAGGCTTGACGTTTCATTGTTTTGCGTATTTAGCCAAATTGAATTGCTTCGTAGATAGAATTTATTTAGAGCTCAGTAAAATTTAGATCTAATCGATTATATCCTGACAGTTGGATCTGGTGCTCAAAGATGAAAATGGGGGAGACTTATCAGATTTCATTACGAACGGAGAATGGTACCTAATAGGTAAGTTTATTATCATTCTAAAATTTAGATCTAACTCAATACGTAAGTAGAGTATATTGACTTTTGAGATTTCTAAGTAGTTGATGACTTTCATCTATTCTATATTGATTTTAATAATATTGTGCATAATTTTCACAGGAATGCCAGGCAAAAAAAACACGATAACGTACGCATGTTGTCCGGAGCCATACGTAGATGTAACCTTCACGATCATGATAAGAAGACGGACTCTATACTACTTCTTCAATTTAATTGTACCCTGCGTATTGATTTCATCAATGGCTCTTCTGGGCTTTACACTGCCACCTGACTCTGGAGAGAAACTTACTTTAGGTTAGTATATGTGGCACTTAAATGAAAATAAAAGTATGATTGTAACCATAATTTCACAAAGAGTATCTTTAAACACTCACACCAACACATCTGAAGATATAAATCCGTACGTACCAAAAAACAACGAACCAGAAATATTTACTGTTGAGAATCAGATGTCAAAAATTGAAAAAACCCGGGAAAACGAATTGTCAAAGCTGTCAAACGGTGACGCAGAGTCAAATAAAAGTGACAAACGCATCAATGTAAGCAAACCCAAAGTTTTCAAAATTGTAACAAAGCTTTAAATTTAAATAAATAGTAAATTGAACCGGGAATATATTGAACGCATGTAGTGTCAAGAGGTATTACAATTTTATTTTCATTGTCTGTGTTTCTGTACTTCGTCGCTTTAAAGATATCTGTTACATAGAATGCAGTACGATATTACAAGTATATGTAGGAAATGACCAATATTTTGCGTTTTTGACACCGTAGTAAGTATAAAATGGTGTAAACTGTTCTTATACATTTCGAGCTCTCAGTATCGAATGAATGTGACTGTTACGGAAAATTACATGTGCAAACTCAACACTGGCGTCAGGTGGTGAGTTTCACGCAATATGTCGTTGGCCTTCTGATTTTGGCATCGCGCCGTGTAAGTAGGGTTAACAATATCTTTGATTTCAGGAGTCACTATACTTCTCTCGCTGACGGTGTTCCTCAACCTGGTTGCGGAGACCCTGCCGCAGGTCTCCGACGCAATCCCCCTGTTAGGTACACTATCCACGCCTCACCCCCCTTTTGAGTCTCTCCCATTTCCATTTCCTACTATTATTTTATCTTTAGTCTATCATTATTTCGTTCTCTTCACATTTATGGCTTCTATTATTTTGGAGTTTTTCATTTTTGTTCACTTAAATAAAACTAAAGTTATTATTTTAAAACATTACAAGGAGTTAATTACGTATTTACCATAAGAAGTAAGAGTTAAAGTTCCTTATATTTCTGCATCAATTAACACGTCCGATTCTTACAGATATTGTTACACACCTTTGATTTTGATTTAAAAATACCTACTATTAATTTTGAATGTTCTTTATATCCGTTGAGACAAATTTTGACATTAATAAAGTAACAAAAATCTTGGAATCGATTTCGTGCTTAATTTCTTTTTGGCTTTCGTTTCCGAGTTAAATACTTCAGTCTCGGTAGGAAATTCAAGTTTAGATAAAATTCGATTCATATCCTTCTTAAATTTGAAAGTATGTGAAATGAATTCATAAATAAATATAGCTCAAATAATACCACAAGCATGGCATGCATTGAACATTACGAGTAATGGATCTCTAAAGGTAAGTCGCTTTATATTATAATCGATATTTTTGAACCACTACTTATTGTAAAGTTATTGTTTCACGTAATCGATTCCATGTTAAATTAGAATTTTTGTATTTTTGATGTAAAATATGATAAACTTTAACTTGTTCGAAAATTTGCCGAGATATCTGGGATACTTGGAGGGAGTCTGAATAATTATTACCACGATTACAATAACAACAAACAATGTTTAATTAAAAAATAAATAAAACTAACCGAGGTAAATAAACGTTTCCTAAATATTCCTCTCTAAACTAGCGTCTGCATGACTATTTCGTTATGTTTTGTTTATGATTTTACTTGAGCCCCAGCTACCAACTCAGCACACAAACAGGAAATGAGATCTAACAATGAAAGCAGTAGGAAGGCCTATCCGGATGAAAACAGCGTAGATTTTTCAGATGTTAGAACATGAAATTTTCAAAGTATTATATTGATCTTTCCAGGTGTAACAATTCTTCTGTCGCAAACTGTTTTCTCCCTATTGGTGGGTCACGTTATCACTAAAACCTCAGAGGCAATTCCTCTAATAGGTGAGAAAATCAAGTTTGGTTTAAATTATAAATGGAATAATAATATAAACAAAAATAAAAAATTGTATGCTATGAATAGATGAAATTCAAATTTTGAAAGCTAACGAATGGGTTACGAGGAACACAAATATTTAAAAATATCATTTTTATTAATTTGTATTCCTACGCTCATTCTTGCAACACAAATTTAATAATGATTTAAATAGAATGCAGCTACTGCCTAAATAACTGAAAAAAAAACTAGTTTTTTCTTCTTCTAACTTGCATTTTAGATTATTAACATCTATGAAACTAACCTTTGCTTCGATAATAGTTTTACCAGCTCTTTTAACACAAACAGCAGGTACTGCACAAACATCGCGCTACTATAAATAGTTATCTATCTCTGAGATTTCAATTTTCTTGAAATTATATTCCAATGAGTTTTAGATATCTTCTTGTAATGTATTAAAATAAATTGTCATTGTTTCAAATGCCTCTATGTTTTCTATTTGTAACAACTATTCATAACACACGCATTCAAGTCACTTTTTCGTTCCTTTGTTTTATTGGTAATTTTATGATTCTTCGTTTGTGACTTTCGTTCATCAGATTTTAAATTACATTCTTCAGATTTTAAAGCACATTTAAACGCACAACTCTCCTAATTAAAATTGCATAAATGATAAATTTAATTAAACAATATGAATGGCATTGCTTGTAGTTGTTTAAACAGGTTGTAAAGTTAAAGGGCGATTTGAATCAACAAAGTGGATGCGGGTAATGGGAGTCCAGCCTCCAAGTATCTCGCGAACGTTGGATCTTGCAGCTTTATTTGGTCTGCATTTCTGAAATTCATTCTCTATTAAATATCCAATGTTGTCAAAGGAATTAAATTTAGACTTACAGTTCCTTTGTCAAGTATGGTTGAAAATTCCTCTAATAATAACATAGCACTGTAAATTATTAAAAAATATTTTTTATTTTTACAAATTAGTTACAAAGTAAGGCTTTTAATAATAATAAGACAAGGCTTATTAAAATTAAATACTTAAACTATAAAAGAAACAATATTTTTAACATACAGTACTGTAAATTTAATAGGCCTTATTTTATTAAACGAATCATAATTATAACTGATGAAGTAGTAGTTCAGGTAGTTGCTTTCCCCTAACATCCTTCACATTAATAACTAAAATATTTTATTTTAAATAGCATACGAAATTTCACCAGAGCTATTTCGAATATTCATTAAAATGTGAATGCATGTTTAAATGTTTTATTGCATGACTGTTTATTTCTTATCTACCTTTGTTACTGCTTATCCACTCCTATTTATTAATTTCGTATAGTTTAACAGTAATTTTACGTAAAACATTTTATGCAAATAAAATGTACTTAGATTCCTGTTTTTTAATGTTAAAACCAAAACTGTTGTAATTGCTTCTATAATATGTTTTTTATTATTTTAAAATGTTAATTTTATCCCTTTGAATTTATAAAACATGCATTATATTGATACTATACAGACAAAAATTCTGTACGGCAGGAACTTACTTCAATTGCATCATGTTCATGGTGGCTTCGTCTGTGGTACTGACTGTCGTTGTACTCAATTATCACCATCGGACGGCCGATATACATGAAATGCCGCAATGGGTATGTATCTAATATTAGTTTCCTAATGATAAGAAGTAATTTTGATGAAGTTGGATATTGAGAGATATATAATTTCATAATACAGATAAAGACGGTATTCCTGCAATGGTTGCCTTGGATCCTGAGAATGTCTAGACCTGGGAAGAAGATAACGCGGAAGACAATTATGATGACGTCGAGAATGAGGGAATTGGAGTTAAAGGAACGTTCTTCGAAATCATTGTTGGCAAATGTTCTGGATATAGACGATGACTTTAGACATGTACCACCACCTCCAAATAATACTGCATCGACAGGAAATTTAGGACCGGGGTTAGAATTTTATATTGATTTCGAATTATATTTTGTTATATAAAGGCTTTATTTGTTTGCTTGTGGAATACTATTTAAAAAGTTGGTCAATTTATTGATAGAATATTATTTTGTGTTCGTGGATGTTTTCATAAATGATTAAATTATTGGAAGAAAATTTACCCTACATATAAAGAATGTAATAAATTTGCAACCAGGTGCTCAATATTTCGGACGGACTTTCGCCGTTCGTTCGTTAGACCCTCCACGATGGAGGATGTAGGGGGAGGTCTAGGAACCCACCACAGAGACCTACACCTCATTCTGAGAGAGCTGCAGTTCATCACCACTAGAATGAAGAAGGCGGACGAGGAGGCAGAGCTCATTAGCGATTGGAAGTTTGCCGCGATGGTTGTGGACAGGTTTGTTTTAGTAAAATGTATTAATAATTTTATTACGAACTGTGGTCTTTACACTCAGATATTCATGTATTCAGTTTTCTTTAATATTAAGTAGATTTGGAGATCTTAGCGGTTTGACGTTTTCACTAGTCAATCAAAATTGATTACCCAAAATCTTTGACAGAAAATTGACAACTCAGAACTTGCATTCTATTATTATTAATAATACTACGATGAGGAAACATATCGTTTGTCTGTTTGTTTGTATTGAATAGTTCCGAAACTACTGAACCGATTTGAAAAATTCTTTCGCCAATGTGTAGGATGGAATTTTAGGAATGATTACAAATTATTATCCGGGTAAACAAAAAGGACTTTTCCTGCTGTATTAATAAAGTGAATTTGCTATTTGATCAAGTAATAATTTTGAATGGAAACTATAAATGAACGGACAGGTCACTCAAGATAAGCAACATCAAAGTTATCGCCAGCGTTTCGTTGGCCAAAAAGGAAACGGAGAATCGGTATTTTACTAGCGGCCACTGCGATTGAAAACTAAAAACATTTCTTAATTCTTTTGACTCTTTTTTATATAATAAGTTCAGTTCAGGAGAAAATGTGTGACATAAAGTTGTTCGTATTTAAGTAATTATATTGTTCGCAGATTCTGTCTGTTTGTCTTCACATTTTTCACAATCGTCGCGACGGTGGCTGTACTTCTATCAGCACCGCACATCATCGTGAAATGAACACACTCAGTCCCGGGTTCAATTCCCAACTCTAAGAGAGAACTAATTTTAGTCCTTATTGTAACTATTCTAATACTTATGTATAATACTATTATTAAATATGTGGTTCAAACGCACACGGCTCCACTAAAAGTCGAAAGACGGTAAATATAACGACTTAATACGTTACTTAGCGTAATTAGGTCCAGCATATAATTAATATAAAACAATTGTGATGTTGATTAATTAGGAGGCTATACAGATAAATGTTGACGAGTATAATTTGTTAAAAGATATAATTATATTTCTAATTAATATGATTAAATATGTAATAAAAAGTGATTTAGTTAAAATAGAGTTGACAGAAGTCAATCAGGACAAGGGAAGTGCTTTGGTTCATAACACCTTCACATTAATATTTATTTTAATTGTTTTTGCTATAAGTAAATATTTAAAAGATTTAAAAAACGAGTTTTTGACATAAATATGCTGATTAG
>DWJN01006603.1:0-10561 GCA_018248895.1 Carystus phorcus | reverse complement strand
CAAAGCGACATAAATCTATGTGTGCTATTGGATATAAATCTCATTTTATACCCCAGTGATGTCATCGAACTTGAACATCAAAAATATTCCATTCGTTGTAGGCGAATTGTTTGAATTTGCTTTTATATTGAAAATTCGTCTATAGAATAATTAATAACGCTACATACATACATATACATAGCTTTACACTAGATTTCCCTATCACATACACACCCTAACCTATGTCAGAAGTTTAAACACGTCATTCAAATTTCTGTGTCGCTACGAATCGAATCCTAAATCCTTTCAACGGTAGTCCTGCAACGAAAAATATCTGTCGTCTTCAATATCATATTAAAGTAAAATAATTTTATGTGCTTCAATATGACCGTGACTTAATTATTCATTGAAATAAATCCGGCACACTACCACTTTATACGGCGTGCAAAATATGTTATTTCCTAACAAATAGTATTAACAAAGTGTAAAGAATGTTGAAAAATTAATTATTAACCTTAATAGTCTTATAACAGTATTCGTGTTGGTAACCAAAATGAATGATCAATTAGTGCTTAAGTACACAATAACTGGAACAACAAGCATTAGGAGAAAATGATTGCGTAGTCATTATCATTACATTAATCGAGCTCATTAGAAATAGTTCACTGTTCGATTTAGTACGAATCGGAAGACGATTCAAATTTTACAGTTGTACAACAAGGAACAAGCGAAGAGCAATCGAATTAAGATTTACCGTAACCTTGTGCCTTCTTTATCGGACTCAACTGCCCAGTGTTGAATTCTAAACCATTGCGTGGCGTTTTAAACTGTACGGTACATTATCGAATTGAAATAATATATAGATGGGATGCTCGCGTTTTGTGAAGTGCTTCTGGTGCATTTGATGCGCGCAATTAAATTTTATCGACGATGGACCTATGGCCACGTTCACGTTCAGCGCCGCCGATTGTTTTCAATTGCGCAATTCTACGAAGGAAATTATACCGATAGCTGTCATTAATCACTGCAGCGTTCTGGACCGATGGCTCCTGGTCTCCGGAAGCCGAGTACAATTAAATAAGTAATGGTATTCATAAACCTCAAGCGTGCTCCTTATGATCACGCGCTTCAGTTTCACCTATTTGATGACGTGTTCCGTTCCGTTACGTCCCCATATCCAAATTATTACACGATTTCTAACAGTTAACTCATGCCTACCGCATGCCGTGTTAATGAACTTCGTTACAATTATTGTGAATGTTGCATTTTCGAAGACACCCGACTGTGTACTAATAAAGAGGAAGGAATTAATAATACCAAGAGCTGCAGGATGTCTTTCAGCGAACATTATTGGTAAACAAACATTACGCGTCATTATATATTAGGTACTTATACCTGCGTCGACATAATTGAAGGTCAAGGTAAAATGGCAATCAATTAATCGATGATACGAATCTACATTGTCGTTCGCCGAGCCAGCGCCCATTGACGCAATGAACGGTTCGAAACAACTGAATATGCGCCCCTCCTTTACTATGTTTAATTTGTCTACAAATTACTTAATAGTTCTTTCACATCTGAAGTAAATTAGTGTGTCAACGTTACTACTGGCGTGTTACTATCTTTATATCCTTCAATTCGCCAATTATATCTTGAACAAATCTATACCTGATCTAAACACAGAACCTGAGGGGGCAGTTTTGACCAGTAACAACAACAGCTACGTGTCAGTGACATACTCGTACCAACACAATGTTGCTTCTTAGTATGATGTTCACAGACCGCAGATTTTTTAGGGCGATCGACTCATGGATCCGTTACATCCATATCAATAAGATTATAAATAATACAAGAGATTATAAGTAAAGACAACGATATAAATGCTATTATTACTTAGTCAGCTTATCCAGAGATTATGGGATCCAGATTTTAAAAACCTTATTTGGCTGAAGATGCGAGAAAAACAAAAAGTATGGACAAAGGCAATATTGTCCAATGAGCAATCAGTGAGCCGGCGACGACGGCGAACACTGACCCCCAGATGATTGAACCGGCGGCGAGCGTGTCCACGCGCCGGGCATATCAATGCGCTCGTCCACAGCCGCTAGCCGCAGCCCCTTGACCGAGAACTTTACACGAGACACCTGACTGCTAAAAGCTTTGTGATGCACCGAGCGTAAACTTTACACTTGTTTACGGAACTGGCAAACCGTATTTTCTCGCAAAACTGTAACTGGTTCCAAAAATGTACTGATCAGTGTTTATTAGATGCATTCCCGTAACTACAACTGTTATAGGTTACAGATATTACCTATTATCTTTCCGTAGTTAGCTTCCTACGTCTTACATGAGTCAGCTAAACAATTAGTCGTGTTCCGGCTTGAGGCTTGAGGGCCAGAACTACTTATACTACCTTTACACCGTATAGTACCGTTTTTTTCTCTACTCTTTTTTCTGGGATGCCTTTTTGTTACTCATGACCATGGGCAGCGTTTACCACTCAACATCCATTAGTTCGCCTGCTGACTTGTCGGCTATTTACATAAAAAAACATTCTTAAAAATTTTAGACAACTTATTATGAACTACACCGTTATCCCTTAGTTAGTCATAAAAATCCACTCACAGCAATAAAACGGCCGCGGCAATGTTCCCTTCATTCCGACCGGCAAATACAATCAGACACCGCAAACATCAAAGATGTTAAAACAAACATTTTTATCCGACAGTATATTACTGTTTGTCTCGGCTCCGGGCCACATAGTATTGTTACTACTTAAGAGTCCTTAATACTGATAAGGAATCAACTATTTAAAACTTACACAGCCGATGCCAGGTAAGGAAGTAAATCCTGCTACTTATCAGTTAATCTTCATGATCAAACGTACCAAAAAACCCTGTAGTCCGTATTGAACCTTATTCTCACCAACATTGATGGAACAATTTTGTTTAACGACTACTTCAGTTAGTTATTGTAAGCGAAGTAACAGTTGCTTAAAACAGCGCAATAGCGGACACCACGCTTTGTGGTTACACAATGGCGACGGTGCTCAGACCACCGCCACGCCGGAGCCACCACCCGCCACTCGCCGTTTGTTAAGCAATCGGAAACATACAACGTACTGCACAGCCACCCTCGAGAGCATTACAAATAGCCAACCATCTGGGAGCGAACGTCTCACGTACACCGTATATGTGTAACGGGTATCCGATTTATGTTACGACTGACTATTTATGTTCTGTTCCAAGTAGTCGATTGTAGAAATGATTGCGATTATTTTAATATACTGTCTGGACTCGATATCGGCACGCACTTCATTTTAATGCGTATTAAAAATAATTTATTATCGATTTTCCATCGTTCTCAATGGCGCCGGATGTCTGACAAAACGTAACAAATCACTGGACTTATTTTCTCCCATTCTTCACTCAATTGTGGTCGAGCATTATTCTATCTAAGTATACGAAATATATTATAGTAACTTCAAAGTCTGTACTTTGTTTTTTTTTATTTCTTTTTGACAGGTTTGTTATCAATAAGACGCATTTTTTTATTTATTATTGTGTGCCTATTAGCTCATTACACAAATACTACTGAATAATTAATTATTATAGACACCTGGTATGCTACAACTTAAATTACCAGTGTGGATGTAAGATACTTTTTGTCCTACAAAAATGACTTTTCCTCCGAGGTAACAAGTACAATTATGAGGATTCTGTCAAAAGGTTCGAACTTAATATTTTAATAGCATTGATTGCAATAAATTTATACGAAAATTCCACCGAAATGTATGTACGCGAGAGTACGCAAAAAGTATTTAATATAAAAGAAACCTGAACTTTCATGCAGTACGAACAGCACTCTGATTCGTCATTTATCATGCTTACTGCAAATGACTGGAATAAACTGCCTCCTTGGTGTTCCCGATTGATAATAACGTCTTCAAGACAAGAGTGAATAGGTTCTTTCTAATTTGATGCGCTTTACCATCAAAGTGTAGAAGCATAAATATGTAATATGTAAGAAAGTGCCAAAAAAATATTTTAAGTACGGTTACTACAAATGAAGCTTAGGTTTTCAAGCAGTAGGTAATTGATTGAATCCATGATAAAAAAATCAAGCATTCTCGAAATTAAAATATATAATTTCTGAAGAACCCATTAAATTGTTTAAACTTTCAGTTTTCTTTAAATGCAGAAAAGATGAAAGATCACTATCACCAATCAACGCAAGTGACACCACACTCAGTTAACATACTGGTACTAGCTAGTTCACATCCCCAGACATCGTTGTTGTGAGCTAACATTGTGTTTAATCTGGTTTAACCGGTTAACTCATATCTAATCCGATCAGCTATGACGATATTTCCTGTTACGAAGCCCAAACAAGCAGGCGCCCTAGACAAAACACTTTTCTTGTATTAACTGATAACTGTCATAAGACAAATGTTAGAAGAAAAGTGTCTGCAAATAATTTTAGCTATGTGCGAATTCCAACCGAACTGGATTTGATACCACCATAAGCAAAAATGTTTAGGTTGGACTTATGAATGGACCCATAAAGACACCTGCAATGAATTCCGTAAACTGTCACCCAACTTATGGATTTTGTGGTCCAATTCTAAAAGAAGGAGGTTGCCGGCACCACATACGCCGACATACTATTAATAAGCAACGGGAACTTCTCATTGACATTTCGCGCGTACCGCGTCGTTGGAAACCTTACTGGCAAACAATGGACAATAAACGTCACTAATTTCGTTCCAAATTCAAATTGTCGATTTATGGGACAGAGAATGCAAAAGCCTCGGTTTGGCATTGAGGACGCGTTCTTGATTATAATTTTGCGTGACACACCATAAAATCGGTTACTAGTCAAGAGTGGAAGTAAGTCAGGGGCAGCCCTTACACCAGATCTCCAACGATGGAGTTTCAAAGATTAATAATTCTATATTTAACTGAGACATAATACAGATTGCACTTATACATAGGATTAGGAAAGAATACTTATTTACTTATCCTTTATTGCAACAATCTAAACACTAAGAAGCGAAATGAGCGGGCTTAATGCCTGATCGCATTTTCTATCGCTTTAATTCGATGCAAAAATATATACATAAACACGGTGTATGTATCACATGATTATTCGATGAGATATTATTTTATGTTATAATGAGAAATAAACGGACTTCGTACCAATAAAGTACCGTACAAGGATAAGCCTATAAATGTATTAGCTGCGTGACTTACAGAAACCGTGGCGTTAAATAAGGAGCGAGGGAGAAACCGGCCTCCGCTGCGACCGCTACTTACCTGTAAAGACCAGAAACTAGTTGAGTAACAAAGTAAATTAGACAGCGGGCGGTTACAGCACGCAGGAAGCAGTTGCGATCGACAAGCTCATCACACGTCACGTCACAACATATTAGTGGAGCGGGACGATGATACCCATGATCCAGCAACATAAATTCAAGCAAAATAAGAAATAAAGAAAGCTCATTTATTTGATTAAACAACAAAAAGAGACGCAGCATTTATCCGTGACAACAGCAGCTGTTGATTTTCACAAGAATAAGGCTTGGTTTAATATTTGTTAACGAAGGGAAACCCCGAGCGTTCTTTTAGAAAATGATGCACAAACTATTCTTTCAACTAAATTCTTCTTCATTAAATATAATTCATTGTCTTGTGTAACAGATTCTATTGAAAATGGATATTTCGAAACTATAAATCCGTCCACACGTAACATGTTAATTGCCCATTCCATAGTAATCTATGATGACCTCGATAAAAACAATATTTCTATCGATGTCAGTGAGCAATTTAAGCAATAGGCTGCTATTATTTCTGTACCATTAAAGTAGTTAAAGTAATAATAAAGTAGTAACTAATAATATGACATCTTCCTTTCTCTTTCTGTCTCACGTAATAATCTTCCATAACCCTAAACCTGCAATGCACACCAGATATTACCAGTACGAAATCTTTTCCTAGGATGAAGGTAAAGAAAAAGGTATTGATCAAGTCGTGTAAATCCATTTGTAAAATTATTGTTTCCAAAATTTGGTAGCCTACATTATTTGATTACAATCATGCTGAACTTTTTTTCACAATAACTCCAACGCTGGAATAGTGATGGTCTTTGGTCCGAACGAACTTGTAAACGAAAATCAAGGTTTGCTGAACCGACCAGCGTCAGAGGAGAATTGGCAATTACCCTTATCGCATACCATATCTCTCTGCGGTCTGATTGTACACGAAGCGTAATATTTGCATAATGAGGAACGGCGGTGGCGTGCCATCTAACTCTATGCTAATACTTATTTCCTTATTGGAATCGAGCGGTGGGCGAGTCGAGTCGCGTGACGCGCCTACTGCTGCGTCTTACCGATTTGCCGTACAAGCGCTCTATGTAGGTCGAATATCACCTTACGTGAAACACGAGCTCCACTTACAGGCATTCGTGTACACTCGACTATCGGCTACTGCGATTGGGTGATATTGTTTCACGTACCTATACTTCGAAACGGCAGTTATTTTCGACACGTTATTAAGGTTTAGAGAGAATTCACATTATTCTAACATCACATATCTGAGAAGTCCGTAGAAAAGACAAAAACATTTGAATGCATTACCTGGTCACTAAAAAACATGATGTGATTTTTAACAAAAAACCAAAGCGTGTAATGATGTTTTGATAATATTTTATTCGTATAAGCCCGAGTTCCGGTCGGGGTCCTTATTCATGAGCAACGAGTATAAAAGTACGACCGCTTGCTTTGGCTAATATTATACAGGGTGTCCCTTAAATAGTGGACTAACGTAATGTCGGGGATAGAGGGTCGTTGTGTATCCTGAACACAACATTTTATCGGCCTAGTCCTTATAGTTTTCAAGTTATGAATTTTTTAAGGTTTTTTATAAATCTTGGTACTATGAATACTGATATTGGAAATTTTACTATTTTACTTTACAATTTTAAATTTATTTAATTTAATACAGATAGGTACACATTAAACATGTCATCGTTATTTTAAAAGATTTTCAGTTCAAATTATTAGTAAGAAAAGAATTAAACATGTCTTAATTTATTTATTTACGCAAAATTTTAATTACTCACAGTGCAACATGATCTGTCATCCATCGTGATGTAAAAAATTGTGTGGGTAATGGATGGACAAGACGAATGTCCTACTGATCAGGGAACCTTAAACAATGGTCCAAACACCGCACCCACTCACTGAAAGCCTATCAGACAGAACGTTAATATCAACACAACGATCTAAGCTTCTCTTTCTTTATTCGTCCATAACCCCAATTCGCTTTTACTTTCGCATTAGCAAGCCGTTCTTGTGTTTCCATTTCTGAACATTTGGCTACTTTCTGAATTGGACATAAACACATATACTTTGTTCATGAGAGAACTCCGAAGGAAATTGTCGAGTATTGAGCAAAAGCCAAGTCAAGTATCGCGTTTTTAGACAATAGACAATCCAATAAGATTTCCGATAATAAGTGATACTAGCATTCATTTTTTAAAGCATCGTAGATTTTATTTCTTTTCCCATTTAAAAAAAAATAACCGACATAAAATATTTTGTAAACTAACTTTTAAAGATATCTTTAGAGGTTTTTTACTTGTGGAAGTATTTTCGAGGTAAGTATATGATTAACATAATTATCACGTTATGTATGTATATAAATACATATTTTTAACAAATGACCACACGAAAATGAGCTTAAGGAAAATAAACACACTATTATATTTAACAGATTCGTGTTTATAGCCGTTCTAACCTCGATTAACATAACTAACAGTAACAGAGTAGATGAAAATAAAAGTGACTGCCGTGATTTATTAGTAGGCTGTGAACAATAGTGAGTGAGCAAAGGTCAACCGTTGGTTGGGTCGCGGGCAACCTTGGGGCAGCCAGTACGCAGCACCAGGCGTCCCCGACGGAAGGTTAACCCCGGTGAAAACCTTACCCACGTCTAGGGTTACCAACACACGTTTGTGAGAACGCGTCCACAAACACATTTCCTCCGATCCGATAGCGGATTTCTCAGTGTCATAAAAAAATTAAAACGAAATATGAAATATTTCAAGTGTATAACTTTCTCATTTCTAATGGCTAAAATCAACTAATATTTTTTTCAAATTACCCATTTCTGTCTAGATTGGTTCGATGATGTTTTTGTGTTTAGGTGGAATCAAGAATGGATTAGACCTACAATGCGATCCGAAAGACAATATTTTTTTTATGTACATAGTAAGATAATATTCTTGTTTGTCCATCACAAAGAAAACCAAAGAAAATCGTCAGAGAAACAAAAACAACAAATTTGTGTATTGTTTTAAAGCAATTCCTTACAAGCAACCTATAAAGTAGAAAAAGACAAAAGCAGCAGTAAATTGATACAGTACCAGTAGAGTAGACCCGGCGAATTTCGTATCACCTTGGAACATTTTTCCCGTTTTGTAACATATCTCATCAATGCTCAGCTCATATTGGTTGTAGCGTTGTTATATAGCCTATAGCCTGCCTCGGTAAATGGAGTACCCTACACATTTTTTTTATATAAGGGAATATTAAGGAAAGAAAACTCAAACGCAATATGTAACGACTTATAGATAATGTTACAGAGCAACCAATATTCGGCAATGCTCTTGAAATAAACAGTGAAAAAAAGGGAATATTAGAGTATGGAAACAAAATAGTGGTCCTTATCTACATCTGGCAATTTTGAGGGGCAATTTTCTTTAATTTTACAGAATATTGAACACTATAAATTCCTGAACGGCAAGGCTACCGCCAACTTAATGAAAAACGTTTGAAAAGGTATTGACAGAAAACTCTCAAGGTTTTAAAGTCTACAGACCGTTAAGCTACTACCGCATCTGGAAATTCCGATACTAACTTAAGTCGCAGTACTTTAGGTAGGAACATTACATCTAGAATCGAATAAATCAAACTAAGTTACACTTTATAAAGTATTGGATTTCCTTCTGATTTGCCATAATGAAATGTGGCCAATTTTAGATAATATAATAATTTGATGCCTATGCATAAAATTTATATTATATTCAGAGATTAATGACATGGAAATAAAAAAACTAAGCCGGGTTTCGCTAAAGCTAATGATACATAGTCAGTTTATTATTAGCGTATATATTGATTTTAAAAGATGTGCTGTGAAATTTCTGTCGTCCGTTCTTTTAGCCTTTATTTGACATTTAGTTCGTTCCGGTTTGAGTGTAACTTACTAGTAATACTATACTATAAAGCTACCATAAAAATAATACTATACCATGTAATACTTTACTACTTACCATCAGGTGGGATCGTAGTCAAGCATTGACTAGTTCGCAAATAAAAAAAAAAGCTGTGTTTTTTATAAATTATTTGGTAATGCACGCCTAGTCTAGCTAGATATGCACTTAAGGTACGCACTCAAAACCAATGACCGCGGGTGTGTTACCTCGGTATAGGCTGAGTGCGGCCATTTTCACCGTTTTGGCTGCAAACCCACATCAGAGATCAATTGTTTATAAACGATATTGTACAGGATGTTGTAGCGAATATTTTGTGAATTGTTTTCTTTTCTTTTCTTTTAGTCTCACTGTAAATATGGTATGGTAAGTATTGGGTGGTAAAGCACATTAACGCAGTAGAAGCCCGCGACCAACGCTTCGTCCCGTTTCGATATGCGGTCCGACAGTCCACCGCAACTGTTATCGGCCATCCGTTATTCCCACCGACCGACATCCTTCATATAACAATTCAGTGTACTGTGCGAGCTTTTCAATAACAATGTCTTTATCAGCGGGCTCCCATGCATACATGTCATACGATAACAATTTTAATAGTTAGTTAATAATTAACTTGTAACGGGGTCAACGTTGTACATTTTTTGAATATTTTAATTTGTTGTTATCGATGTGAATGTGTGTGTGTTAACAATTATGTCAACTGCTGTAGTAATAAATTGAATATCTTTGTATTACTAACATAACATGTTTCCCCTACTTTCTGTTTTGTAACTAGCCGACCAACTAGCAGACAATCTGCATGATGTTAAGTGGTCATTGTCGCCCATAAACATCAACAACACCAGATGCGTTACCTGTCAAGAGCAGAAAAAAATATGCAAGCAAGGGGCACATTCAAGTCATACATGACTTGTAGAGATAAACAGTCCAAAGAAGTGGAGTTGACATACACACACTACAACTTGTAAGACTTCGATCCGGGTTATCTAACTTTTTTTAGATATAAAGATAATGTTTCACTCCAATCCCCACCGATGCCCATCGTAGCGAACCGTAGCGATGTTGTCATGGACGGTAAACCGTACTACCTACTCGAATTCAAAGCCTATACAGTTTTACTTAGAATAAAAATTAATAGAATAGAATTGATTTAATCCCCGCCTCCAAACGTCAAGTGTTTAATCTCAATACAATCCGCTAACGTTCCGCTCCTATACTTGATCTCCGGGCACGACGTATTCATTCATATGCCTTGTTCTGACGGTGCCCCACTTTCCCTGCTGTCCCCCCCCCCCCCCTTCCCCTCCAG